>NDXB01003259.1:45759-56353 GCA_002631895.1 Agapornis roseicollis | reverse complement strand
CAAGGAAAACAGGGGGGGGGGGGGGGGAATATTTCAAATTTATTTCTGAAAAATTTGCATCACATTTGTAGATCTTTCTTCTTCCCATCTGCTGTTAATACCAAGATTTCCTTCCTCTGGAGCAGGCACAGGTTGTTACAGAGGGATTGATAGGGTCTTTCTGAGAGGGCAGCTTGTTTTGTAAGGCAATTAAGAGGAGTAATAAGATTGTATCAATGTGCTGAATGGAAAAGCCTATGCGCGGCCATACGGATTAAGGTAGGCTGGCAAAGCAGCAAATGGGCCTGTGCACTATTGCACGTGGAGGACCCGAGTCCTCCTCACAAGCTAGCAGTGATGTACGGGTTGGCACTGTACCTGCCCTGTGCACCCAGGGTCTGTGCTTCCTTCTAGATGATAGAAGAGATCAGATCAGTGACAGTCCTGGGAAAATCTTAATGAAATTGCAGATCCCAAGGAGAAGTGTCTTACTGAGTGTATACTGCTTTGAAATATACTTGTGCTTAGATCCCAGAGACAGCATGTCCTCTGTGCAGTGCTAATGTCATGGGTATAGTTGGTCCCACTGATTAATGTGACTTCTCAGCACTAGTTTTCCATTAATCCAGAGAGCTGGGGTTTCTACAGCTAAACCTGCTTCAGAGAGCAGCTGGTATTTCTGCAGTCACTGCAGACTGATGGCTTATACTCTGTGGTTTCCAGCAAGTGAAGTCCTCTATAAAATGCATCAGAACCTTGCTGCTGGGAAGGGGCCTTGCTGACCTGCTCAGTGCTGCCAGCTGCTGCGGGGCCTTGTGGCTGTTGCTTTAGATGGAGACTACTGGGAACAGGGGGAGGGTGCAGTTAACTCCATTTTTGTTTCATACAGTATATGCTGACAAGAGAAATACGGGAATGAGTTCTACGTTTGGGGAGTGAGCGATGAGTTAGTTGGTAGTTGTTTTAGGAGTAAGACACGAGTAGTTGTGTGACTACAATAATCCGGGATGCTATCCCGTATTTAAGAGGAGCTGCTGTGTCCACGGGGCGCAGGAGCACGCACTTCACTGCTTGTTTGCTGGGCTTGTGGGGTGCGAATCACAGCGGGTTCAGCCCACGGGTCCCAGCGCCGTTAGCGGCGGCCGGAACGTGCGTTTGGTCTAAATTCCGCGGGAGCACATTGACCTCCGGGTGCCGGCTCCGCGCCGCCGCGGGGTGGGGCTGGCGGCCGCTGGGCTCTGCATCCACGTCTGCCCGGGCCCGGGGTGGCCAGGAAGGGGTGGGGCGAGGCCTCCGCCCCGGCACGGGGCGCCCTTCTCGGGGGCGGGGCCGGAGGCGGAGCCGCGCTGCTGGGCGGCGGGCGCGGCGCCTTTCGGGTTGGGGCCGGGCTCAGGTGTGGTGGCGCAGCCATGCGGGCGCGGGGCGGGAGCCATGCACTGGGAGCGTGCGCCGCTGCTGCGCCGCAACGACAAGGTACCGGGAGCGGAGCGGAGCGGAGCGGGGCGGGGGAGACGGCGGGGCTCGGTCGGCGTGCGCGGTTCCTGCGCGCTGGAACGGCGCTTAACTTGGGAGCTAACTGCGGGGTTTGTCCCCTGGCAAGGGCCACCCGCCGAGGCCCCTGCGCGCAGGCTCACCGCGCAGGGGCGGGCTCCGGGGGGGGTTCTGGCTCTGCTTTAACCTCTGGCCTTAGCAGACCCTCTGGTTTCTCTTAAGTCTCGTCGTTACTTCTGCGCAGCAGGTGAAGCCCCGGCAGCAACCTGGGTTTACCGTACACTGATGTGTGTGGGTTTTGCTCTTCCACAGTTACCTTCTCTGTCTTTACTCACCGGCTGACAGAGCTGATGGCTTCGTACCAACGCTTCAGAGAACTCAGCCTGCCAAACGTGGGTGCCATGTCTTTATCTGTGCTTGAGTTTTTGGTGCTTTGAGGCCATTAAGCTGGCTGAAGTATAAGAGGTTTTGCTTTTTTCTCAGCTTTTACTAGATGTCTGTAAAGGACATGAAGCTCAGTTGGTTGGTACCATGCCCTGGGCAGCTGAAAAAGGGTGCATTTCTGCAGAGTTACATCTACTTGTCAAGTGTGTTAGAACAAGGGAATGGGTTTATATTAGTGAAGCTGGTGATCAGCACTTACATGTCTCTCTCTCCTCGCCTAGATTGAGCGGTTGGACGTGAGCAGCTTAGCGCAAACCTCCAGTGCCGTGGCCTCGAGCACTGATGGGAGCATCAACGCAGACTCTGTTGATGGGACCCCAGATCCTCAGCGTACAAAAGTGGCTATTACACACCTGCAGCAGAAGATACTGAAGTTGACCGAGCAGATCAAAATTGAACAAACAGCCCGTGATGACAATGTGGCAGAGTACCTGAAACTGGCCAATAATGCAGACAAGCAGCAAAGCGCCCGCATTAAGCAGGTGTTTGAGAAGAAAAATCAAAAGTCAGCCCAGACCATCTTGCAGCTGCAGAAGAAACTAGAACATTACCATCGAAAGCTACGGGAGATTGAGCAGAATGGGATCCCTCGGCAGCCAAAGGATGTCTTCAGGGATATGCATCAGGGTTTGAAAGATGTTGGAGCAAAAGTAACTGGCTTCAGCGAGGGAGTAGTAGACAGTGTGAAAGGTGGGCTTTCCAGTTTCTCCCAAGCCACCCATTCAGCAGCAGGAGCTGTGGTTTCCAAACCCCGGGAGATTGCCTCCCTCATAAGGAACAAGTTTGGGAGTGCAGACAACATTGCTAATCTGAAAGACTCCCTAGAAGAAGGCCAGGAAGATGGGACAGGAGGCAAGGCTTTAGGTGTTATTCAGAACTTTCAGTCAAGCCCAAAATATGGCAGTGAGGAGGATTGCTCCAGTGCCACATCGGGTTCAGTGGGAGCCAACAGCACAACAGGGGGCCCTGTGGGAGCTTCTAGCTCCAAAACAAACACTCTGGATATGCAGAGCTCAGGGCTTGATGCAATACTGCATGAGATTCAAGAAATTCGAGAGACACAGGCAAGACTGGAAGAATCATTTGAGGACCTTAAGGTTCGCTATCAGAGGGACTACTCGCTAATAATGCAGACGCTGCAGGAGGAGCGGTACAGGTAGGTGCTTTGGTACTGGTTTGAATTAAATACTGCAAGTTGCAGAGCACCAGCCCTGGACAGGGCTATTCAGCAGGCTGTTCCCAGCAGCCTGATTCAGATGGGAAGTTCTGTGGTCTTAGGATTCCGCTCTTCCAGCTTTATTTTTTGTGAGTATTGTTATCTTGCTGCTCATTTCCCTTTCTGTGTAAGAAAGAAATAGTGAGGAAAAAAGGTTATTTTGTAGTGTTTTCAAGATACAAAGTTAAACTGAAGAGGTTTGGAACAGTGTCCCAGAAGACCAGGAATATATTGATGCAGTTACTGTAATATATTGATGCGGTTACTGTTATCCACACAGTACATTTTCCTGCAAAACACTTGCAAAGGTTTGGATCAAGGCCAGAGGCAGGGTACTAGGTGTGGGCAGTATCCTGACCTGCCTCCTCCAACGCTCAGATTCAGATCTACCAGAGAAAGAAAGATCCAGCTTTCTTAGGGTTCTCAAAAAAAGCAAATGGTCTTGCCAAAACTAGATTATCCTTTTTCCTTCTGCATTCAGCCCTATAGAGGCAGGGTTCAATGAAACTAAACGAAATTAAATGCAAATATTGGCAGTGCTCTTGTCCTGGAGTTTCACTTGGCTCTGGAAGTGAGTAATCTGTGTTTCTGTTAGCCTTGCCCTTGCTGAAAGGAATGGAAGGGCTGGGGAGTTGCTGCAGTCCCTGATCAGGTCACAGAGAAGAGGTGAGGGAAGAGTGTGATGTGGCAGCCATTTCCTCCTAACCACCCCCAGGCTACCCCCTCCTTCCTGCCAAGGAAGGCAACCAACTGATGGAGAGGCTCCAGGGAGCACTTTCCCTTTCCCTTCCTTGTGTGGGAGAGAGCTTTCAGCAGGCTGTCCGTATCTTGTGTCCTCCCCGTCACACACTGGGAGCAAGGCCTTGTCCCCAGGCTCCAGAGGGAAGAGTTACCAGCTGCCCTTCTGTAGCCATTCAGGACAATGCAATCTAAATCAGTGGGATTCTTAAGCTGCACTTTTTAAACTTCAAACAACTGCAAGGGGCCCAAGTCCTCGTTCTGATGGAGGACAGCAGGCTTCTGTAATAGGTTGCTTATGGCCTTTATCACTTTGGCCAGGCTGTGAAGCACAACCTGTCAGGCTCAGCAGAGCTGCAGTGTGTGGGGACAGGTACCGTGTGCCACTTGCTGCATTGGTTTGCACGGCACAACATGAAGCTGCCCTGCAGCAATTTAGACAAACTGGTGCCAGTTCATTGGAAGAACATTTGGAAAGGCTTAGCCTGATAGGATCTTGTAGAGAAAGCAAGCTTTCTGTGTGCTTTGCAAAGCTTGGATAGACAAAGCCAGCCCAACACCACTTCCTAATCCTGCTTTGCAACAATCAGCAATTTGGCTGAGAGCAGCGCCCAGCACAGCAACTTTGGTTCCTGGTGCCTCATTGTCACCAGGTCACATAACAGTGTTGTGTGGAGTTTGATCTTCTGTTCCCCAGCAAAGGGATCCTGTTGTCTGTTGTGTGTAGGTTGTTGTTTCCCACATACAGCAGCAGGCATTCATGGTGGAACACTATATGCAAATACCGTATAGCTGAAGGAGTGGTCCAAAAGTATAATAGAAGACTGATGTATGTTGTCAGCTAAACTGATTAGTTATTCCCTGACAGCACATAGCAGGGTTCATGTAAGTCCTCATGCTTGTGCAGTGTGAAACCCTATCTGTTGTGTGCTGTTAACCTCTACTAAGGTGAGCCTAGAGCGTAAGTGCTCACCAAGACAGCCTGGAGTGAAAAGCTTCCAGGAGAATCTGTATTTGGTTTATAAATGTTTAAAAAGATAGTAATTTAGACCTGCCTTTTGGAATGTTGCTGTGAATTAATTAAAGGTATGACCTTTAAAGAGGACCAGTTAAGGGCATAGGAAGTGCCCTTGTTCCTGCAGGTTCAAAGGAGAGCAGGTACCTGCATGATCTGAGGAGCTCATTGGTTAATCACAGTGAGATTAACACCTTATTGTACAAATCTAGATTCTTGTTTGATACCTTCTGTACTTTAAACCATCATTAAGATTAAAGCAAACATCACCCTGAAACCTGGAAGGTTAGCTGATATGTCTGAGGGCAGAGGAGGATTCTGCATTGGTGGAGAGGGCTGGTTCCTGTTCCTCTGAGCAGGAGCCCCTCTGGTTCCCCAGCTCTCTTCAGAAAAATGAGACTATAGGAATGGAGGTTGTGGTTTGGAGCGGAGGATTCCAATTAATCTTAACTGGCTTTAAAAGCCATTTATAACTTTGCTCTACTTCTGGGAAGCTTTCAAAAACAAGCACTGAGTTCAGTTAAAAGAAGAAGTATTTTGGAGAAGCCTTTACTCATAGGGCAACACTGAGTGTGTTGTACCTAGAAGCTGGAGCAAAGCAGGTGCCATGACGTTTTCTGACCTGGTCTTTTTCCATTTCCTCTTTTTTAGACTTTTTTTCTTGCAGGTCCTGATCTTTTTCCTTGTGTTTATCAGCCATGGCTCACTTTGCATGTTTTCTGTGGCCTCTGTCTTCTTCCTCTCCCTGCTTCCAGACCTTGCATATCAATCCATATAGCTGCTGGTTTGTGAGCTACCTCCAGGCAGGGACTTGCTGGTGCAGTCGCTCCAGTTCTGCTGCCCTGGTGCTTCGGTGTGGGGCTGTGCTGCCCTACCTGCCTGCTGGCAGCATGTGCCAGCCCCAAAGCACTGCACCGGGGCTGAGTCATGGAGGAAGGAAGATTCTGGTGGTGCCTTGGCCCTCATTGTGTTTCCTGTGCACCGGGAGCAGGCACTGGGTTGCCTGTTGCTTATCTCATCGATGGGAAGGTGCCGGTTGTTTACTGATACGAGCAGGGACTTTCTGTGCTATTGAGGCTGAAATAAAGTTCCTGCTGAGTATTTTCATCTTGTGTGTCCCTTCAGGAACCTGTTTGTACACAGTGAAATCATGAGCTCATGTAGTTGGAGCATGGCCAGTCTGAGGGTTTGGGTTTCTTCCCAAGCCTGGTATCCTTGGAAAGGGTATTTGGGTCTCGCCTGTTCCTGTCCACAGAAATCCATCAGCCATAATGCTAGATGCTGGTGCAGTCATTCATCTGATTGTTGCTGAAGTCCAATTGTTGGACTTCAGTCTGTTCTCATGTAAACCAGATCCACCCTCTGAGGTCTAGGGGGGTTGAAGAGGCCATGCTGGAGCATGGCTGGCAGTGAGGGCAGCGTGTTGGGTCAGGGAGGTGCTCACTCAGCTGTGAGTTTCTTTACTCACCAGAATACATACTGAGTGCAGATGAAATGTCTATCTGTTACATATGCTGTATTCATCATGTATTTTACAGTTATTACTTTAAAAGGCCATAAAGCCCTTAAAAAAAAATGTGGTGGCCATTACTGTGTTTAGCCTTTCCCAGGTCAGATCCCTGGTTCCCAAGCAGTGAGCCTCAGAGAACATGTGGAAGTCTGACATGGCTTTTTTGAATGGAATGTTTCCATATCCCACACTTCAGCCAAGCACCCATCTCCAATGATCTCTGAGGTACTCGTGACATTTGACATTAGGCCTTTACGCAGCAAAGTTTCTGTGCAGGAGTGTGTCAATCTAGAGGCTAGTAATGCTTGAAAGGAAATTTCACATTTTAGTTAGTGAAAAAATAATTCTTGGACTCCAGTGAGGAATTTAGTGGACATAAAGTGGGATTCATCATTCAAGGCACTGCAGTGTTCACAGACAAGTTTAGAGTCTGTTGCGTACAGTGGTACTCGGAGAGGCAAGTGTGAGTATAATCTTAACCCTCTTGACAAGTGGTATTTCTGTAATACCTCTGAATGAAATGTGAGCCATCCTTCAGCAGGAAAACCCCGGCCTTGGGCTCTGTAAGTCACAGGAACCCCTCTTAGCTATTCAAATTCGAGCACCAGTAGAAAACAGCAGGGAAGACGATTTCTGAATTGTAGATAATGGGACAAGGAGTGAAAAGGAGGTAAATGGAGGAAGAGTCATTTCAAAACCAAGTGGGGGGAGGGGACGGGGGTTGTTTGCTAAATAACCCAATTCCAGCAGCTCCCTACCACCAGTTTTTGAAAGTGGGAGCGTTCTTGGGTATGAACTGCAGCAGCTCTGAGGTCGAGCAGGGAGGTGAAGCATGGCTCAGGAGCAAGCCTGTAGTCCTGCAGGCAGGGCAGGGAGCCAGGCCTCTTGCAAATAACACTATACTTAAACTCTTAACTGTACGGATTTGCAGGGTTTCCTTATGTTTCCTGTAGATTGAGGTAGTTTTGAAGTTATGAAAATACAATTGTTTCTTGCTAGAGAACAGGATTCAAGCTGCCTGGGAACAGCTGCTTTATGAAGGTGTCTATGTGGGAAGAGGTTAAAAGGCATAATCATGTTTTCAGAAATGCTGAAGTCCCTTTTTGTGTAATGAGATTTTTGTAATCTATTAACAAAATGAATATATTTCAAGTCATTGATGCTGCTTTTGCAACTCAGAGTGAGTTTACTTGTGATTTCGTGGTTGGCAAGCTGGTTTGGTTTAAGTTGGGTGGGAACAATTGGCAGTATTAATTACCTCCTTCTTTAGCCAGTCTTTCCATGGCTATTCCCTTGTTTGCAGCTGCTTGTTCCTGGGAGATCAGTTCTCCCGTGTGTCCTGTCTCATTGCACAGCTCTTGGAGCACCTGGGCTGAGCTGGGTGAGCTGGCAGTTGTCTCAGCCTCACTGCTGGTTGACCGTGTGTGTTTCACTGCTGGAAATGGTTGTGCTATGTCTGACTCCTCCTTAGTTTGAAGCCACATTGCATTGGGAATGGAAAAGGAAATTCTCTTCAGACTTTTCAGTTAAAAACAAAACCTAAGACTGCTCTTAAAGGCAAGCTTTTGCCTACACAACCTGAATATTTAGCTTGTGGAGCACCAAAAAAAACTGCTTAAAAAAAACCCAAAACCCAGAAGTAGGGTTTTTGTCTTGGTTTTAGAACTTGTAATTAAATTCATCATTCTAGATAAATATTGTTTATTCATTTCATATGTGTGTATGTGTGTGTGTATGAATTAAGTTCAGACGGAGTCAGAGGGAAACTGAAATTAAAATGGGGAATTATCTCTTTGTTAAATTCCTTAGACATTTCTCACTTATTAGTATCAAGGGTCAGATGATAAGAGCTGTATGGTAAGCCTTTTCCATGCTGTTACAACGAAGAGTGGGAAAACCCCATGGCCACAGTAGCTGTACTCATTCCTTAGTTATCAGCAGTAAGGAAGCAGGAGTGGGAAGCATGGTTGAAGGGGTGGTGTGAATGGTGCCCTGCTCACTGCTCCCAACCTCTGGCTGCAGCCTCGCTCTGTGTGTGTGTTACCTTTTGGAAGTAATAGCAATAATAGCCTGATTCTAAAAGGGTATTGAAGCAGGAGTTACTTGTAAATATGGACTTCGAATTTAAAAAACGAAGCACTACACACAAAATGCCAAAGTATCCCTAATATACTTTGAAAGTGCTAAAACAACAGGATGGAGCTATCATTGAAGTCAATTTAGAACTCCCTCAATGGCATCTCTCAGAATTGTTGTAACTCAGGGTTTTTTGGCCAGCTCTTATGCTCAGGACTGCTCCCAGGCCACTCATAGGAGCAAACTGAAAAGTAAGCCTATAGGTTAATGATTCCTGTGCTGTCCTTATGACCAGTGTGATGGTCTTTGATAGCTGAGTTGCATCATTTGTGGGAGATAAAAAAAATCAGTCAGATATCCATGTGACCTCACATGTAGAGATCAGTCAGAGCTGTCCTGTTCTCTGAGGCATCATCACATTTCCTGTCTGTGTCATTCCTATGCCTGTTTCAAGTGTAGATGGAAATGCTTAAGAGCTTATGGTATTAGAAGGGAACTGTTGGCTTTAGACTGAAGTTTGGGGAATAACTTGCTCTGTTCTAATTCTGTTCTTGATTTCTTGCATCATTTGACAGTTGGTATTTAACAGCTCTGGTTTTCCCCAGGACAGAAACAGGATTAACACTGCCTTACCTGGTAGAAAGGATTTCCTTAATTCCCAGTGAGAGGGCCTTACACTGTAATGCACATGTATGTAATGACTGAGGTGCCACAAAGTTGGCAGTAAAAAGTCTATGATGATCGCTGATTGTTACTGGTGTAATTTTGTCATCCTCCTCTCATTAAAGCTACTGTACTGTGTATGCCATTTCTAGATGTGAAAGACTCGAAGAGCAGCTAAATGACCTGACTGAGCTCCATCAGAATGAGATCCTCAATTTAAAACAGGAGCTGGCCAGCATGGAGGAGAAAATTGCCTATCAGTCTTACGAGCGAGCCCGGGACATCCAGGTGGGTGACAGAAGCAAGGAGCCTCAAGTCCTGCCTTCAGCCTGCTCATTATATAGCTCCTTCATTTTTGAAAGACTTCTGTGGTTCAATATTTGGTTTTAATCCTCATAGCTTTATTGCTGAACTGCATATGGATAGTTCTGTAAGGGCCTATATGCTGTCTCTGACCCTTGGGTATCTCTCCAAGGAATTTCTCTTGTGATGGCTGTGCCCGTGCAGCAGCAGGCGGCTCACCTGCAGGGGAGCCTTCCCCTCCCTCTAGAGCAGCGGTTTTAATTCAGGTGTAGCAAAGTGGAAGCCTTCAGTGGTGTTTTGCATAGGTTTTGGAGGTCCATGTTTGAAAGTGATGGGCCATGACCTAAGCACTTTGTTTACAGTAGTGTTTCCACTAAGTAGACCCTATGGTGTGTTCCTGTGTCACTAATTTTACAGCAGTGGTCACATATAGCTAAGGGAAAATGGCTTTGGATATCTACTGCGTCGAGTCAGAAAACAGTTCTTTCTTCTGGTTTTGCCCAAACAAGGAGGTGTTTTTAAAAGAGAAATTTCTCTCAGTACACACAAGGCCAAAGCTATGGAAACAGAGGTAATGAAACTGTGGGGGTTTCCACAGAGCAAAAGACGTGGGAAATTATCTGGGCAGATGCTTAATCTTAAAAAGAAAGGCCTGTTCATAGAATCATAGAATAGTCAGGGTTGGAAAGGACCTTAAGATCATCCAGTTCCAACCCCCCTGCCATAAGCAGGGACACCTCACACTAAACCATGTCACCCAAGGCTTTGTCCAACCTGGCCTTAAACACCGCCAGGGATGGAACATTCACAACCTCCCTGGGCAACCCATTCCAGTGCCTCACCACCCTCACAGTAAAGAATTTCTTCCTTATATCCAATCTAAACCTCCCCCGTTGCAGTTTGAACCCGTTACCCTTTGTCCTGTCACTGCAGTCCCTAATGAAGAGTCCCTCCCCAGCATCCCTATAGGCCCCCTTCAGATACTGGAAGGCTGCTATGAGGTCTCCACGCAGCCTTCTCTTCCCCAGGCTGAACAGCCCCAACTTTCCCAGCCTGTCTTCATATGGGAGATGCTCCAGTCCCCTGATCATCCTCGTGGCCTCCTCTGGACTTGTTCCAACAGCTCCATGTCCTTTTTATGTTGAGGACACCAGAACTG
>NDXB01003259.1:0-39578 GCA_002631895.1 Agapornis roseicollis | reverse complement strand
ACACCCCACCAACCGAGTGCTGACCGACCACCTCTTCCAACCACCCCGAGAGAACTAGGCCTTCCGGATCACTCCCAGTTACATCCTGGGCATGACGTGCTATGGTATGGAATACCTCTTTGGTCAGTTTGGTCCTGTCAGTACAGTCCTGTCCCTCCTTCCTCCTGGCTTCCCCTCCTCCCCGGCAGAGCATGAGGCTCACAAAGTCCTTGGTCAGGGCAAACATCGCTCAGCAACAACCAAAAACATCGGCCTTCTCAGCCTTGTTCCCGAGCTAAGTCAAAACACAGCTACTAAAGAGAAGAAAAACTGACTGCAACTGCTGAACCCAGGACAGGGGTTGATTCTTCACCATACCTGTTTTTTTTGTTTGTTTGTTTTATAGATCGCTGATATTCAAGGCCTAAATATTCATTTTTCAGAAATAGAGGCCTTCTAGAGGTCTTTAAAAAATAGACATGGTTTAAGATGCTATGAAAAAGATCATGTCTAATTTGCCTTTTAGGTGGCTATCTAGCTAAGTCAATGCTTACACTGTGGGTATGTTTGCCAGCTGCCCCTCTGGAAGTAACAAGTGCAGGAGAGTGTTCCACTATTTTGTAAATGAAATGACATACTAGTTAGCTGAGGTGTGACACTGCCACTGTACTGCAGCACATAATTCAATCTGATTTAACTTTTCTCTTCATTCTGTGCCACTCACACAATCCAGCTGTACTGCCAAGCTCTTCAAACACATTTCCAGCAGCAGCATGAGCTGAACAAGAGCCTCTCATTCTTTGACAGGCTCCTCAGGCAGCTGTGTGGGTGGCTTTGGAGTTTCTTTGTGGTCTTTCATGTGGTTGAGTTGCTGATGGGCTGTTTTGTCTGCTTTGCCCTCCTGGGTATCAGTTCCCTTTGATTTTGAGGAATTTACACATCTTTATCCAGCTGAGAGTAGGGTTCTGTATAAAAATCTCCTGAATTATGCAAAATACACTTCTTCATAAGAAAAATGTATCTTCTAAATATATGACCTGGATTCCACTTGGGTTGTGCAAAAACCTCAAAATGTGATATTGAGCATTTTATTTCAATTCTTTATTTCCCTGTTTATAATACAGGGAGTCCTTAAAAAGCACAACCTGATTATAGTTTATTAAATATCAATAGAGAAACAAAAATACATGTTTTCCTGCAAAATTTCTCACACTAAATTTTGTGACTGTTGTATCCAGACAAATCATATGCTATGATACAGTTGAGTAGAAACACTGGCACCAAATTGTGGTTTTAAACATAATTCCAGACATTTCAAATGATAGCAAAATTTTAAGAGTCCTCTCATTCTTCCTTCTCTTTGATCAGCTGCAACTCCAGGCTGTGCTCCAAAGGGTTTACAGGCACTGATTGTTTTTTACATGGTTTAAAAATGGTACCATGTGTAACCACATTAGCTCTCATATTTGCTTGGAAAGAAAAAGTTATATTATTTCCCTGCAGATAATAGAAAATACAGGGTTAAACTGCATAGCTAATATGTTAATGGAGATGTAAAAAATAGTTCAGATTAGTCCTATGCTCCTGAAAATCTTTGTTTTATCTTTATAATATTGAACTGCTAATGTATGATAAGCTGCTAGATGTAAAAATCTTTGAGTGCTTGTTACCACTTGTTACGGAGCTGCGGACACTGATTTTCCCTTAGGGTGGCTATTTGTTAAAGGGAAGCTATATTGCAGTAGGGTTCCTGACATAACAATGTTTACCATATAGCAAGAGCATGTAAGTGTTTATGGCATCTGCAGATAAACACAGAGAATGTGGACAGTGATGACAGAAGAAGAATATGATATTTATGATCGTTCAGCTAATTAGTATGATTAAATCAGAGACAGATGGGATAAACTGCAGCGTATAGTAATTTTTTTTTGACTCAGAGTTATTTTAGTTCAAATGGGCTTCTAAGGGATATGGAAGAAGCCTCTAGACTGAACAAAACATACTGCTGTTGTAAATAGGATGACTTAATAAAATCTTTTTACCACTGTCTGACTCCTCGGCTACATTGTTCAAAGTCTTTATGATCTAGGGATTTAGGAAGCTCCCTGACAGTACAAATGGTAGTATTGAGCTTGAGAATATGTTTATTTTTCCCTGACAGACTTGCTCTTGTCTACCGGCAAATCTTAATTTCGGAGGTCTGTTTAAATTATGATCCCATAAAGTGCTTTACATTCCAAGTATAAATTTTTGACATACTGTTTAAAAAGGATGAACTCACGGTGACTTAACAAGTCCTAAAGAACTGAGTTTGTAAATGCACGTTTAACACAGCTCTGTCATAGTAATGAGACTCTTCAGAGCTAGTTGTGTCCACCCATAAACTATATAAACTGGGATTTGTTGAAAGGGTTGCAGCAAAAGGGTGGGTTTCAGGGCTGCTTTGATACACCATTGAAACCAAGGCCTATCCCTCTGCAACCTCTGAAATGTTTGTGTGGTTAAGGTGAGTACAGGTGAGAACTATCTAGAGGAAAGCTTGAGGTGATGCTGGTCCACTAGAAGCAGACATAAGTAAGGTGAGAATTGTATATGTTTCTTTTATGGACGGCATATAGCATATAGCTGCCACTTTTATTCTTCAATTGAATGGTTTTAGTTCCTCAATGGCAGTAAAGCAACGGCATTAATTTCCAAAAGGGCTTATGTTCTGTCTGTATTTAGTCAGAAAATAGGAATCAGCATGGGCCTGTATATCTTTAACATTATCTGCTAATGGATAGATTATTGGAATATACAATATTGGAGCTTATTTAATATATCAATACTGAAAAGAAGAACTTGCTTGCACTGTGTTTGGTTAGGCTACCTAAGCCTTTAACTCAGATCTGAATTAAAGCTACAACAATTATTGAGTGCTGTTTCTCCTCTGGCTCTCAGCAAGCAGATAAGCAGAGAGGGGAAATAAAATGAATGCCAGTTCTGCCTTCTGACCAGATATATACCAAATTTGTCAGTGAGAACTGTTAAACTGTGCATGGTTATTCTAACTCAATGCTTCATAGACATGGTCTCTTTTCCTTCCATGAAGCAATGAAGAGAACAGGGAGGAAAACTGGGGTCCAGAGCTCATATCTCTGAGTGAAAGGGCCTCTCAGTGCTTCCTCTGACAAATAAATCAGTTTCTACTCCTCCCACCCACCTTGGTAAAAGGAGGTGCCTTAAGCCACTTACTGGGCCTAAAATAGGCAAGGCATGGATGAGAGTAACAGATTCATCAGCTGCTGCATCACAAAATAAGAAGGAATTAGTAGTAATGTTATACTCTAGTAGTTCTGTCTGCATTGATGATAGCTTCACCATGTAACAGACAGACTATAAGGAGAACACTTTTTCAGTAACGGTGCCTGTGCAATTGGATTTAGATCTGTCAAATTATGGCTATATGAGATGTTCAGACACACCATCTGAGGCTGCATTTTTCAGTTTGTTGTGGTATTTTTTCAGGCAGATGTTATAAATTAACAATCAAAATATTGAAGGCAGGAAAACTCCTTTCTGGTAGTGTTCAAGTGTGATGTGGAATCCACACAGACACTGAAACTGATATGACTCAGCAAAGATCCTGAAGTGCCTTGAAATGATTTTCTGCTGCCATTTGCCCACTTCTTGGCATGCAGCATCAACCATGCATCTTTTTAGCTTCCCAGAAATCTGTGAAGTGTTGAGCTCTGATGCTTTCCCTCAGCCACAAAGGGATGTGAGTACTTTAACCATTAGTCTCCTTTAGCACAGCCACATAAATACAGTCTAGTGAATGTAACAGGAAACTTGTCAATATAGAGTTGCAGCACCACGGCAGTTACACTTTAGAAGTCAGATTTCTATGATGCTTATCAAGTAACTTTAAGGTAGCCAAAATTTTGCTGCATCTTTTAAATATATGTAACTAATTTACCTGGTAATTCACCAGTGAGTTCTGAAGCATTACTTATTGAATACGTAAAAGATTGTCTCCAGTTATGGTAAAATATGCACACTATTTTAATCAATATCGAAAGTAGTTATGGAGAGGTTTTTAACTGTATCTGCTGACAGATAAATGTACATGAATAATGTACACAGATAAGTATTATCTGTTCTGTAAGCATAGATACAAGTAATACCAAGTAGCTGGATCATAAGCAGGTTTTTTGCTCCTATTACCCTGAATTGCTTGTCTAATAACAAAAACAAGTTAATAAGCCCAGTCCAAATCGTGGTCTTCTATTCAGAAGCTACATCAGTGTGGCCATATCATTAAGCAACTGAGTTTGAGCTCTGTGATAATGCGACAGAAATTTGTTTCCAGCTTTTTTGCCTTACAGCACATTAAGTGTGTGATAGCTGGTGATATTCTGATATGAACAATTCAATTTCCCTCCCTTCTGTCATCACAGTAAATTGATTTCTTAAAAGGCTTTCCCGATGGACTCTTTAAAGTAGAAGAGATGCAAGTATTTTAAGAATACTTGTTCTTAAGGTAAAACAGAGTTTGAAAAGCAGGGACTCCATGAGCATAAAACAACTACTTGAAGCACTTTGGCTCACCATCTGTGTCAGTCCCCAAAGTGTCAGAAGAGGCAGACTGCTATGTGTAAGCAGTTTACCTCATCAGAACCCAAATGGTAGTGGCTATTTATTTGCCTTACTTTCAGAGGAGTGATCTGAACATGAGCCTCAGCACATTTTATGGTTGTGGGTGAAGTGACAGAGCTGCTGCTGTGAGTGAAGCACAGTAAGTACCTCTGAAATACCTCTTATCTCTAGACAGTGTCTCTTAAAGCTTAAATTTTAATTAAATCAGGACTTTTAAACATTAACACAAATTAATTTGAGGTTTTTTTCCTAGCATCAGAGGACAGATTATGTTAGGTTACAGATGTAACTGGGTTCTAGGAGAGTGCTAAGTGCTTTTCTCTATAACTGAGAGCTACTGGTTAGGTGAAAGGAAGTAGTGGTAGTGCTACTTACTAAATGTGGCACCCTCAATGATATCAGTCAAGTCTCTGTCTCCAAAATTTGCTTGTTTGCTGCTGTATTTATGACATGCTTTCCAGATCTCCTTTAACATCACAGATAATTTCCCTGCTTTCCCATTCAAGTGTGGTAATTACTGAGATTTGAACATGACTAGAGATGAAGTCTGTTCATTTACTTGGAGCAGATTATCCTTGGAGAAAATGACAATATTTGAGCTAACTAGCAAGTATGTTGTTGTTGTTTGTACCACACCTTTTAATGGTCAAACTGTAAACTATACCAGTGTGGGCTACTACAGTCCTTATTGTATGCTGCTGCTCTTATAAATGACTGTAAAAATATGTCTTGAAGGAATCCCATAATAAAAGTAACTATCTTGCAAGAAGTCAATTTCAGGAAGAAATCAAAAGCTTACTTTAGTTACTGAGACAACTGGAATTCATTACACAAGGACCATTTCTGTTAAGCCAGAGTTTGTTGAATATACATGTCACTCAGAAGAGATGCTTAAATAAACTTCCTAACAGTGTTTCTTTCTTCTTCTTACCAGACAGTCTGTTATATATCAAGTGATGTCTATTTAGCCATGAAGGCCTAGCTTAGCATTTACAATGCCTAAAAAGCAGGTATTTAGTCCATCAGAATGGCTCAGAATACCTGTGTCAGGTGCCCAGACCCTAGGTAGTGTCTATGGGGAATCAGAACTATTTCTGGACCTTAAGGTTACTTTGGTGATAGTCTAAGTGTAGAATCGTAGAATCATAGCATCACAGAATGGTTTGGGTTGGAAGGGACCTTAAAGCTCATCCACTTCCAACTTTGCTTAACAAACACCACTGTTGCTATGTCAAGTCCTAAAAAGACCACAAAACCCACACACTTTGGTTAGAAATACCATCTTTTCCATACAGATTTCCACATCTGTGTGGGGCAGCTGCCATGGCCATTAAAGGCCATAAACATCTCCTCCTCTATATCCTTGCTAAACCCCCAATAAAGTCTGTGTTTGTTAAATCCCTAATTTAACATCTACAGGCTGCTGTTGACATGTAGCCCCAGAATTGAAATGCTCACTTCTTTTTTAACTATGTTTTTCTGTCGCTCTGGGTTTTTTGGTACTTTGCTTGCATCTCTTAGATACTGATTTTTCCACAGAGCTTCTCTATCTTGCGAACATAATGCCAGCAATTACAATGACTTTTTAGGTATATGTTGTGTATGGTTGTAAAACTTACTTTGTCAGCCTAGGTACTACTATGTTTTGGGTTTGGTTTTTTTTCTTCTAAGTAGAGTAGTATATGTCCTTCATCTTATATACTATATGTATGCTGTATATATAAGTTCTCAGTTCTCTTCAAAGGGACTACCTTTTCCAATGCTCCACATGTTAAAAGAAGTAGGGAGAAATGGAGGTTGATGAGTTATACAAGATGCAGTAACATTTCTTTCTAGCTCTTCTTTTAGTGGCTTCCAACTCTATCCACGTGATCCATGGATAACAAGATTTGTACAAGTACTAACAATGTAGTGTCATTTTTCAGATATAGAGCCAGTACTCAGCCTAGCTTGGCTCAAGGCAGTAGTGCACACCATTTCTTAGTTACTCTTCCCAGTTATCATTATCCTTTAGTAATGTTAATTTTTGCATAATTGTTAAACAACAACAATATACGTGCCATAAAATAAAGATCTGAAGTGTTTATTGCATTAAAAGAATATAGGTGCATTGGCAAGTCTGGAAACAACTAAAATAGAGAGGACTGTTTCATATTATGGTTGTATTCTTTATAACTAAAATAGCTAGGAATTTTCTGAAAACAGTATCTAAATTCAGTAGAGACTGAAATACCACAAGGTGGCTGCAAGATTTTACTATAATATATTATTAGCAATTGTTATTATGTTTCTGTGGTTGAATGAAACTGGAAAAAAAGTCCAGTGGCTTTTTTTATTGGTTGGAAACAGAAGTGCTGAGGCATTAACAGGACTGTCTCTTCTTATCCCACAAACAGACAATTTTAAGGAATGTTTATCAGTGTGAAAATGTCCTTGTGTATATACAAGTTCTACATGACAGAGCTAAATGACTTGACAGCTGTATCTGTCTCTCAGTGTGTTTCTGATACCACAGCTCACTTTCAATAAATGCACAAGTAAGGCTTGGATTATTCTGCAATGTACTCAGTTCAGTGGAAGGTAAGCTGCACAGGATTTTCATCATGAAGATTGTATGAACTGTTTGTTCTCTCCCTTTTTAAACAAACTCCTCATTATCAAAGATGCCAATTCAGAAAACAATATGAATTTGAGTATAAAGTTCAGCATTTAAAATCTTATTAGCTCCAGTGAATCTCATACAGGCTTTTTAAATGATTTGCTGAATAGGAGACAGAGTTTCAGCTACATTAGGATTAATATGCTTCTCAATGTTAGCCTTTCTAAGCAGTTAATCTTGTGCAAAATCCACCTGCCTCTTCTGGTAGTTCTCTATTTATTTGGTTTGGTTTGGTTTATTTTTAGGTTGTTTATGAGTGCTTACTGAGATTTTATTTTTTTTTTTTACTTATGTGTACATCTGCAAATATCGGGATATCTGCTTGGCTATCACACATATCACACCTTACTGCTGGGGCTTGGCTATGTGTCATGGGTAATGGTAACTATTCTACAGCGCTTTAAAGTTAAAGCCTCGCACCTTTGAGTGTGTACCCAGCTGTTTATACCTAGTTGTTGTATTTGCATCTGCTACCACTTTTTCTGTTTATCTCATTTTTTCAAAACCAGTTAGGAAAAATATGTGTCCATATTTATGAGATGAAACCTGTTTTGTCACAGAAATTCTGGTATAAATACAGCTGTGGCCTCTGAGAAGAATATAAATCTAGAACACCAGATACGTTGTTCATCACAGGTATTTTTCTGTTTGTTTTATTGCTTCACTCTTAACTTCACCACATGACTTTTAAAATGTGTTGCATATGTAGTGTTAGAAGTTATGAAGTATAAACACTTTAGCTTAAAATCTGGCATGTTCATTTTCCCGAATAAGCAGGAAACACTAAGGAATTTTTTACATCTCATCTGGAACTGATAACTGTAGTCTTGAAAACTCTTCACCAATATTGCTATTTCAATCTGTACAGGTAGGATTCAAGGTTAACAGACAACAGTGGCCTTGCAAACTTCTCTAGATGTTTCCGTACATGGACTTTGTAGAGGCACAGCTGACTCCTCTCTAACTGTTGATAACAGTCCAAATCAGCCTCCCTGTTTGCAGAGTCAGAAAACATCTCTTACAGCTGTGCAGCTATCAGGCTAGCAAACTCTCATTATTTTTCTTTCTTATCTTTCTGTGACCCCCTGGAAGCAGTCCAGGGACTTCTTGAATTCCACAAGTTCCTGCAGTTCTGTGGCTCACCAGATGAAAATTGCTCTAGGCTCTCGGCCTATTCACAGAACTGCTTTAAAAAATGGTCAGAAAGATTAAGTTATCTTGAAGTTCTTTACCGTTCCATACATGCCTAGACACAATTACTTTTGTTTTCAGTATAAAACGTTAACTGACCTTTATCAAAATTCAGTTAATTTTTTAGCTAGTCAAAATATGAGGAGGAAAACTTAGGAAAGTTTTCCAGTTCATTTTCTCTTGGTTTTAATTTGCATTTAAAATTTAATAGGTTTTAAGAAGGGAGTTTGTGTTTTTAAATAAGCTGAAATAAAATACTGCTAAGATAAATTTTAACACTTCAGACTGCCCTAGCTACAGACCTGAGCTTTTGTGCTGAGATTTGAGAGGTTTAAACCACAATCTTCCCACAGATTTTGAAGGGAGTCAGACAACAATAAAACTGCATATGGCTCTGAAAATCACTCTCCATGCTTGCCCGCCTAGCGTTGTTGGCCAGAGTTATTCAGGGTAATTGTGCATATGTGTACTGTCTTCCAAAATAAATCAGTGATTTTGTGGAATAAAAATGTCACAGTGGGGAGTCATTCCAGGCTTCCACCACCAAAACCATTCCAGAATTGCTGCACTATTTGTTTTTCCCCTGCAGCCCTGCAGTGATGTCCATGCTTTGTCCGTGTTTTGTTGGCTCATCTGATTAACAGCTTCTACTTGTTCACATAAACTAGATTTTATGCTAACAACAAATAGCTGCAATCAAAGACTAGGACATTTAAAGTCAGTGACATTATGAAAAGGTGCTTCACCTTTATATACAGTGACACTTTTTCCCTAGCATGTATCAGTTAAGTATTTCAGGTTACATGTTCAATCAGCAAAAGGTGGCCTTGCACAAACAACACTGACAGTGTGATTTGAGCATAATTCTTTGCTCAAAGCTAAAAATATTATCTCACATTATAAAAACTGTAGGTATTACTACCTTGTATAATATCAGGATATGAATGTTTTTTTAAAGTGTTAATAGACAAGCAGCACTATGTCCCAATATAGAAGCTGCAGAAAGCAACAGGTACAGCTTATGATACTACCTCTGGACAGTGACACTAAAAGTATAGGCTGATGAAGACCTAGAGGGTAATCATGGAATCATATGTATCATAGAATGGTTTTGGTTGGAAAGGACCTTAAAGATCACGCAGTTCCAGCCCTCCTGCTATGGATGGGGACACCTTCCACTAGACCAGGTTGCTCCAAGCTCCATCCAGCCTGGCCTTGAACACTTCCAGGGATGGGGCAGCCACAGCTTCTCCTACTTCCATGAACACAGACTAATGCATGTAGTGTACCTTCCATTTTGGAGCAACAGTGGCCAGTCCTAAATGCTTAGGATAAAGACAACAAGAATAAGCAAACACACAGTGATATCTGCTCATTAATCCTCTGAGCTAGGTTGTCATCACATTCAAAACAAGCTGGAAATTCAGGTGACCCTTGCAGCTGTGTACTAGAACATTCTACATAGTTTACCAGTGTTGCCCTGTTAAGATGATAGGTCAGGGTACAATGTGCTAGTAAAGACAGAGTCATTGCATACTGGATTTGGAAATTAATTCAAAAAGCTGGTATGCCAAGGCTAAAGGGAACCCAGTAAGATAAACCTGACTATTCAAGGTCAAAACCTAGGAAAATAATGACTGTTATTCAGGCCAAGTGCTGGAATGAGATGTGCTGGCCTGTGGGTCTGTTTAGCTAAATGCTGGGATTAGTTTTCCCATTGGTTTGCTCTTGTTGTTGTTTAACATAGTGTCCAAGAATGTGCAAGATCTGACTGAGGTTTGTGTTTCTCATAACTGAGGCAGTGTCAGAACGGGTCAACAAAGGAGGACTCTGTGAATTCCAGGATATTTAATAATTTTATGCTTCAGCCTTTCCCCAACACCTACCTAATTGATAGGCATACACACAGAGATACTTTCAGGGTCTTTGTGCTTTGTGCATTCCCTTTCTGCATAAGACCTGTAGGAATGTAATTGCCTTGAGACCTCTATGCTTTCTCAAATCTAGCTGCAGCTGCCACAGGGATGTAAAAGGTTGGGAGAAAGACATGTGCAGAGACACTGTGATCATAATGATTTTGTTTCCATTAGGACAGAGAATAAAGAGAAATTTTATAAGTAATTCTTAACAAGTTCAAGAACTGCTCAGCTTTCTGAAACTCCTTCATGATAAAGGAGAAATTTCTTATGTATTAATGCAACATGCCTATCTTCACCTTCTCTGTAATGGGTCTTGTTGCAACGTATTTGCAGCTGACATAAGGACAGTGGTTCAGCCTAAACACAGAATTTTATCAGTGTGGTAAAACCAAACAAGCTCTCAAACTGTGCATTTACCTTAGTAACCACAAGGAGGGGAGAGATACATTCTTGTTGAAGTGGGAGGTATCAAAATTCTATCAAGTAGCTGCTCATCTGGAGTATGCACCGAATTGATTTCTTTGTTGTACTAAAATCGTGAGTCATCTAGACAATGCATCTACATTTAACAAAGAGGGTATGTACACACTATGAATGATATATAGGGGTGCTGGTAGTGCTTTTCCAGAAGGCAAGGTATCACTATGAGTTTACTGCATGTTTACTGTATTTAAGAGAAATAGCTACTTAGCATGATCTCACACACTAATTTGGTAAAGAAAAAATACAGTCTGGGACATGTCTCTAGAAAGCTGTCAATCTTAGGTTTCTTTTAGCTATGTAGGTATCTTTTTCATATATTATTGATTAGATTAGATTGCTTTAGCAATCTGGATGTGCTGCTGTGGAAGCTTTTTTGGTATGGCAGCAAAATCATTATAACTATCATCATGGTTATTGCCTTTGCTTGTAGTCAGAGTAGGGAGATAAAATGCTAGCTCAAAGTAGAGGCTAGCATTTTATAGCTTCCCAAAGCCTGTGACTGCCTATCCTCTCCAATTTGTGAGGTCTGGAAGATTAAAGAGATTTTAGAATGTTTCTCATCTTTCTCCTTACAAAGAGAACCTTGAAAATATGGCATGATTCAAAGCCAAGAAATCAGAGGTGGCAAAGCAGCCACAGATTTTTCTGGGAGCTAACAGGTTATTTGTGGTTCTTAGAAACTTAGTTCTGGGAAGAAGAACATAGATATATGCTATTGGATTGCAGGAAAGGCAGTCTGTGATGCTGTCAACCAGAGCATGAGGTTACAGCAAGCTCCATAATAAGTAGCAGGAAGGAACATCTCATCTCAGTAACACAAGACACAGTTTGGATCAGGTGGAGCAGAAGCACTGATAGTAACTACCTGGCTGACCTAATACAGGCCAAACATTCAAAGGAACTAAAATTGCATTATGTATGGTATTACAGTATTACTGATCACAAGATTTTCTTGTTCTAAACAGCATTACAGGATAGGAAAACTGGATTTTCTCCTATTATGGAAGACAAATAAAGTTTTCAGAAACTGCTTTATGCAGCAGTGTTGACAAGTTTTGTAGGCATTACACCTTTGGAAGATTTAGGACAAAAATGAAGAGTGCTTCTTTCTGGCAATAGGGAAAACACTTTCAATCCTGAGCTCTTATTCTGAAACCGTGTATAAACAGATATATTAAGAACAGCTCATAGTTTGTGCCATACAGGCTCCTTTTTTTACAGAGAGGTATCTTTGTCTTTGCCTGAACTACTTTTTCCTGTGGGCACTCTGACCAACTCCACATTGCTGCTTGTGGCACTACAGGATGCTCACAGCTGAAACTCCACTGTAGTTTCTTCTGAGCTGGCATATCTGCAGCTGCTAAATGTGTATTGACTGGCTATCCTGCTCTGAGGTTAGGGTTAGGGTTAGGATTGCCATCAGTCTCATTGCTGTCACTGTATCTTTATTTGTCTGACTGCTTCTACAAAAGGTGCTCTTTAATTGTGGTGGAAGCTGGTTTTTGGAAATCTGATAGCCAGACACCGAGTTACCAAAACAAAATAGGTGTGTTTGAAAATTTAGGCTCTCCATCTTAATCCCATGCCAGTAACCTGGCATCAGTGTCATAGCGATGCCGCTGAAAGTCCTGGATCTTTGTTACTGTCCATACTTTATTGTCTCTTGTAGTTCTTTAAAGTGCTGCTCGTCGTTTTCTGCTAATTACTCTTGATAATGTACTTTTTCCATTAGTAAGGCAGCCATACATGTACTCCTGCCTGTTTTAGGAGTGAAGATACACAGTAGCATGGAGTTGAAGCTACTCCAGTAGACTGCCTGACATGACTCAGAAGCAATATCATGAGCTACATGTGTTACTACCCATGTTAAATCAAAATTACACATAGAGGCAGCACTGAAGACATTTGGGGCTTATTTCAAAGCATTTGTGGTCAAATGGCAGGGAAATTGTATAGCTGAGAAATTTCCTTTCACATCTAAAGCAACAGAAGTTAGATACCAGTACATGCTGTGGAACTGGAAAAACTGAAGGTAGAGGAATGCACTTCTGTTGTGGACAACATCAGCTATGAATCTTCATTGTCTGCAGCATTTAATAACCTAGAATTCAGCTAAATAGGTAGACAGCTTCTTTTCACCTTTCACTGCTGGTAGCTCAGGCTCTGGCTTGTTTGGAGAATTGTCATTTGAAAATATTATGTATGCCAGCAATTACTCCAAACTGTTCTGTCAGTAGAGTGCATCAAGTAGTCAGAATGATGCATCATTTACAAAGTACCTAGTTCCTCATTTGCTTACAACAGCGTATGAATAAACAGCAAGCTGTGGTCTACACTGCAGAAAAGTTTTCCCACAAATTCTTAACACTTCTAACCTGTATTTGTGAAAGAGATTTTAAAATCGCTGGTGGTGTGTTGTTTCAGCTCTGGGGACACACTGTGCTTGCAAAGCGTTTATGGGGTTAGGAGACCCTTCTTCAGTCTGTTTCTATTTCAGGAGAGTAATGTCTCTCAGGCTGTGGTAACAAAAGGGTTTCCTTTCAACAGCACTGTGGGAAAAACACAAGTACATTTGAATATTGTCTGTATGACAGCTTCCTCAGGCTCTACAGCTGACAGCTATACTGATTGAGAGCTACACATTCAAAAAACCTCACAGTGGGCAAAGCCCTGCTGACTTTAATAGGAGTTACTCACATGATGACTACAAAATCAACAGTTGTTGTTTTTCCCATAAAGACTTGTTTGAGAAAACAGGTCTTCAGGAAGACTTGTTTAAATACAAGCCAAGTATTGAACACTTTTAAGAAGCTGCTCGATTCACACTAGTACGAAGTCAGAATCATTCATTCACAGATTATTTCTTTGTCACTAAACCACTAGGTAGATTAACAAAACAAAAGCATTCGTAGCTCAAGGTCCTTTCTGCCTGTTTAGCTTTTAAACAAACCCATTTCTGAGTTTTTCCATTGCACCTTCTCCCTGGATTGATTACCCAATGTTTGTTGTCTGTAGTTTTGCAATTTCCACTTCTTGGAAGATATGTAAATTAAGGAAACTTTATTATCTCAGAGCTTTGCGTTTCCTTGAAGAAAGCAAAAGGTTTACTGTTAAGGTGATGTGTGAAAAGTCACCTTCTCATATGTAAAGAGCTCAGCCGTCTGTCTTTGTTTTGATTTGGGTGTGGATTAACCGTTGAACAAAAAGTGTTGGTAAAGTTCACACTACTTAATGCTTTTGTGAAGACTTGCTTAAATACCAACTTTCTAAAATGAAATGTAATTCAAGTCTTCTCAATAAACAAACATATTTTAATTCCTCCTTTAGCTCATTGATACTCACCTGGGAGCCTTTGCTAAGCTTAAATACTGTCTACATCAAAAAGGAGTCCTGACTTTTATATTTGAAAGCTTGGGTGTTTTTCCCATCTCTAACATTTATTCTAATAAAAGACATTATCTCTTCCTGCAAACCTTGCTTCATTATACTGTAAAATGTAGCAGAAATAGAAGAAATCCAAGAGGTTATTATGGAGAGATTTGTGAAAGATAGACCAAAAAGAACAGAACTTTTTTTTAGAGAAGGGGCCAAATACCTGACAGAGGTGTAACAAATACTACTAATAATAAAACAAGCGGAAAGGAAATAAATCGAACACACCTGCTGACCTCTAGCACTCTCAGGATGCCAGAACAAAGGTTTTGCAACTAAACGGAACAGTAAAACTAAAAATGCTTGTTTTCACTGGAGAAAAAAAACAATCAAAAAAATCTGTCTCTTCACTAACAATGTCCCCTGTCCTTATTGCCTGTTAGCTTCTGGTCTCTATTGCAGGAATGGATGGATTTTAATACTCATCTTTTTGCAATGAATTTGATTCATTGATTGCAATGAATTGCCATGAATTGAACACTCAATATATTTATCACTCAACATAGTCTCCCGACTGAGTGCTGATTTGTCTTTCAGCCACCCCCTAACATTTGCATATGAATATTGTTCAACAGCAATCACTTCAGAAGCTGGTTAAGAAGCAGCGTGGAGATGCTATCACCAGCCCTATCTGTTGAGAGGAGGTTTGCAGTGGGATTCAATATGAATGTTCTCTTCTAATGGCTGGCTGCCTCTCTAGGGAATGGCGTATCAGACTGCACATCAGTGTGAAAAGAGACATCATCCAGTACTCCTCTTTGGTGCTAGTAGTCCTACCTCTATTTTCAGATACATGTTTCTTACCTTGTGCTCTGTTAATTTTTTTATATAGACTCTGGGTTTTATGCTAGGTAATGAGTGGCAGAAGAAGCAAAGAAGCAATTAGTTTGTCTGTTCAGAAAGCAAGGAAGTAGCCAAAAAATGAAAGCCTTGTGCACTTAATTGCCCTGGAGACACATCTATCAAGGACATTGCAAATGCAAGTCTATGTAGATTCTTCAGGGTAAACTACTGTCAACTGTATTGATATCTGCAAGTTCTTTGATCTATTTTAATTGCACCAGTTTGTAGCCCGGAAAACGTATTAAGGTTTGAATTCACCATATTTCTGTTGCAGTTTGGAAATGCAGTTTGTTTTAATTTAATCATGCTATAGTAAAGGCGGTATGCAGCATTTTCTTTGAAATATGAGGGATTAAGAGTTTCACCCAGAAGTTTACAGGATTTGAAAACTTCTTGGAGAAAGGTTGGCTTCTATTTCTTTTGCAGTCAAATTATCACTTCCTCCATCTGCATGGCTGCATCACTCATATATAATGTACACAGGTAGGTCACCATGATTTGTCATTTGGACATGTTTTGGGGACCCAGGAAGGTCTTACTTTCCAACATCAGCTCTGCCACTGATTTCATGAATAATGGTGGGTGAGTCATTTTGTCTTTCAACTTCAGTTGCTGTATTTATAAACAGGAATAACATCTGATGATGTTGTGCATGAGGATTAATTTAGGAAGGCAGGCACAATTCCCCTTATGTTAAAAAATAGTTAAAGTTTTTCTGATAGCTGTTACAGGCAAAATTATTACAGACCATGAATGTCTTAGAATATCAATGCACAATGGGAATATCTTCTGAACTACAACAGTAAGGGGATTTTGCTGTGGGGTTTTTGTCTTTAATAAGAGGGAGAGCCAAGCTTGTCTTACAGTTTTGATACCAATGTGACTGATACCTTGTGGGATGGGACTGGTGACTCACAGAGTAAAAGCAGCAAAGTGATGCCTTGTGAGAATAACTTTCTGCAGGATACAAAAGAAGTCTGTGGTTTCTTGCAATGCTAATGGCAGATGGCAGTCATGGGGTGAAAAATATTGCACATAGGGGTGGAAAAATAGGGGCATATACTATTAATTTTGACTCACATTTTTTAAGTTAACATCCATTATTTCTAACAAGATTCATATCCATAGTCCTTTGCATTAAAAATAGATTTGTAGGGGAAATAGGAATGACCTGTTCAGGTTTTTAATTTTCACCAGATAAACCTATCTGCCTAATTGCATACCTCAGCATCCAAACTGTAGAATTGTTTAAAACAAAACAAAACCAACAACAAACTTATCATTGCAACCAGCTTATCCTGTGGCATTTGAAATGTATCTTTGCCTAGCCTAGTAAAACCAACACTTCAACCCTTTAGTAGTTATCAGCCCTTTAGTAGTTATCATGAGTAATTAACTGTTAACAGTGTTCTCAGGAAAAGCATGACATTTTGTTAATGTTCTACAGAAACATATAAATATAACCAAGGGAGAAGTTTGTTGTGAGCATCACAAAGACAGCTGACACAGAACTGGGCTAGACTGTAATGGGAAAGAAAAGGAAGGAAGATTAATCATTAATACATCTCCTAACATTCACCTTTATAGTCTCAAATCCTGTGGTAGCATCTCTTCTCCAACCTGTGAAGAAATAGAAGGGTCTGAATCCCTTAAATTTAGTGAATTTATACCAAAGATGTGTTTTGTGGCTGGTATCTCATGTGAAAATGAAGGAATATTTCTCTGGGAATTTCAGAAGCAGTTGCCTTTTCCAGGTGGATGATTTCCATTTGACCTACCCAGGTCAAATTCTTATTTTGCTAGCTTAGTGCAAACTCCAGCAACTGAAGGTAATAATCCCATTTTGGTTTCCTCATACTGACTGTGGCCTTTTAAAGAGGATATTCTTTTGCCAAGGGGAGGAAAAGGCTTATGATAACCTGATACAAATCTCATAGACAGCTTTTAAGTGCCAGGCCACTGTCTCATAAGGACAACACTGCATATTCCCAGCAGGACACTGATGTTATGTGTATTTCAGTCTTGCACTTCTGCTGGGTGAGGATAGCACCTCCCCAGGGAGATCTGCCTAATATTTGAAGAAGCTTGAAAGAGGGAGAAAAAATAATATACATACCCTGGGAGATGAGAAAAGACAAGTGGGAAAAGAGAAGAGGGAAAGGCAGCTGACTGGAGAGAATATGACAGTAGGTAGCATAGGAAGTTGAAATTGCGGCATAACATGGCTCATGGAAAAAACCTTTGCTTTCAAGTGGCTGGAGTCAGAGAAAATGGTGACAAACATCAAATATGATGTTAAAATGGTAAACAGAAAGCTCTGTTGTTACTCTGCCTGTGATGCTAGCAGGTGCTTGCATCTGATGGCTGGGAAGGAATGGCTCACCCTATGAGGATGCAGGAAGTCCATGAATATTCAGCTTTTGTCTTTTCCCACCTCATTTTCTCTCATTCTCCAAACCCCGACCCCTTCTAACCCCCCAACCCCTAAATTTTGTTCTTTTCAGCAGTTTTGCAAAGAGTGTGACATTTCTACCAGCCCCCTCAGGATGGCTGGAAAGTAGCTGAATGGGCAGGGTGGAAGAAGGGTGGAAGTTGGGACTGAGCTGCTCTCTGTGCATGCAGCAGTGCTAATGGACTGGGGAGAAACGGCCTCTCCTGACCCATGGCAAGCCATGCTGGTGCTGTGGTGCTGCAGGCCCAGAGGTGCTGCTTCTTCTGCCAGAGCCGGCTTACCGGCTTACCGGTTTGGGCATGGCAGTGGTGGAACGGAGCTATGAAGGGCAAGGCTGTAGGGCAAGAGGCAGTTGTCTCAGGAGGTGCCTTTGCAAGCAGAAGATGCAGGTATTAGGGAAATCAGGGGAAGGCCCTGGAGGCAGTGCTTTGATGAGGCTCTGAGAAGTGCAGAGAGCCAGCTACGGGTACAAAGGGCCCCTGCTGTAACATCGGCAGCAGGATTTGAGCAGCTTTGCCTGGATGGAGCCTGCACATACTTTGCCATATACTTGTACGTGCAAAGACTTGGGGCAAGGAGAACAGAAGGTGTGTGCCATTTCACTCAGAAAACTTGGACACCCGGGTTGGGGCAGGCAAGAAAGTGGAGGTGTGAATAAACAGGAACAGAAAAAAGAAAGATGACAAAAGCAATGAAAAAGTGAACAGTAATTTTCCAGAACAAACAGGAGCTGGAAAGCTTCCCCAAGCTGAACTGATTGTTATCTGAAGGTTGTATAAGCCTTGGGCTCCTTTCTCTTTTCTTGCTTTCAACGACAAATGAAGACTGGTTTGGGAAGCAAAGCTGGAGGTGAAGAAACTGCTGGTCAGTAGCTAGCTGAGTGGAACAGCTTTCTGGATAGCTAGGGATGGGAGAAGCAATTTTCTGTGTTCATTGTTTCCCCACAAATGATGCTCGGTCATTTCAAAGGACTTTGAAATAAAACCTTTTATGTAAGCAACACACCACTGTGACTGGCTGTCCAACATTAGCGATGGCTTTGTCTTGATTGCGAAGTTTTCTTTTTGTGATACAGTGTGGTTAGGAAATACACTTGCATCCTTGTGAGGCAGCTCAGTGAAAAAATGCAGGGTTTTGGAATACCTTACAAGACTTGCATTTGTGTTGCTTAAATTAGATCAAACATCTGACCTCCCTCAAGGGGCTGCTATGGAAACAACAGACCCATGGCAGGAGCAGAGGAATCATAGGATCATAGAATAGTTAGGGTTGGAAGGGACCTTAAGATCATCCAGGTTCCTATCCCCCTGCCATAAGCAGGGTCACCTCACACTAATCCATGCCACCCAAGGCTTCGTCCAACCTGGCCTTAAACACTGCCAGGGATGGAGCACTCACAACCTCCCTGGGCAACCCATTCCAGTGCCTCACAACCCTAATAGTATAGAATTTCTTCCTTACATCCAATCTAAACCTCTCCTGTTTAAGTTTGAACCCATTACCCCTTGTCCTGTCACTACAGTCCCTAATGAAGAGTCCCTCCCCAGCATCCCTATAGGCCCCCTTCAGATACTGGAAGGCTGCTATGAGGTCTCCATGCAGCCTTCTCTTCTCCAGGCTGAACAGCCGCAACTTTCCCAGCCTGTCTTTGTATGGGAGATGCCCCCGTCCCCTGATCATCCTCGTGGCCCTCCTCTGCACTTGTAGGAATATTTGATGCCAATGTTTCTGTGAAATCCACATAGTTCTCTGTCATTTAGGATCCTAAACTGTTCTTTCACAGGGGCTGTATTAGAATATTTGCAAATTCCTCAAAATCTTTCCTTCTTACTGACATCAGTTTCTTTTGAATTTGCAAATTGCTTTTCCCACAGTCATTGATCTCTTGCTAATCCTGTCTTTCTCATCGACTGTACCTGAAAATGCAGAAGCATGATACAGTGGGTTATCAGCTGTTTATTGGTAAAATCAGTGTATGAGCCTGTGGAATTTCTCACTCTTTAGAGGTGAATATCCAGGCTTGGGTAAAGGATGAGTTTTTGAGAATATGTTAGCTAGCTTCAACCTAATTGTCTAATCCCATGAACATGCTAATGAAGTTTGCCTTGTTAATATCAGACCATGTTGGTATTAGACCATCTCCAAGTTCATTCACAACCAAGCAATAAAATAACCACTTTGTTATTGCACTAAGGCAAAACTGGACTAGTTTGGGGCGGGTGATGTAAAGGAAAGGGAGGAATCTTTAATCTTTATGGGCTCTCCATAGTAAGAAGGTATTTATTGAAAACTAGCTCCTTCCATTGCTTTCAGCTGTGTGTTCTCCCACCACCTTTGAATCACTTCTGATATATGTTGTATGCTCTTGAACTCTGTCCAGATCCCTTGCCTAGTAAAAGACTAGACACCTCCTTTTTTCCTGGATCACTTTTCTGGATTTCTCTTGGAAACTAAGCTAAGGCACATGGAAAATAAACAGGTTATTGATAACAGCCAACATGGCTTCACTAAGGGTAAATCATGACAAATTTGGTGGCTTTTTATGATGGGGTTACAGCATTGGTGGGTAATGGGAAAGTGACCTATGTTATCTACCTGAGCAAGGCATTCAACACTGCCCCACATGGCTTCCTTGTCTCTAAACTGTAGAGGCATGGATTTGGCAGACAGGCCACTCAGTAGATAAGAATGGCTGGATGGTTGAACTCAGAGAGTTGTGGTCAACAACTTGGGGTCCAAGAGGAGACCAGAGACTGATGGTGTTTCTCAGGGGTTGATATTGGCACCAGCACTGCTAAACATCTTTGTTAGCAACATGGACAGTGGGACTGAGTGTATCCTCAGTAAGTTTGCCAATGACACCAACCTATGTGGTACAGTCAGTACTCTGGAGGGAACATAAGATGGATGTGGACCTGTTGGAGCAAGTCCACAGGAGGCCACAAAGATGATCAGATGGCTGTAGCACCTCTCCTGCGAAAACAGGCTCAGAGAGCTGGACTTGTTCAGCCTGGAGAAGAGAAGGCTCCGGGGAGATGTTGGAACAGCTTTCAATGCCTACAGGGGGACTAAAGAAATCTGGAGAGGGACTTTCTCCAAGGGTGTGTAGTGATAGAAGAAGGGGGAATGGCTTTAAATTGTAAGAGGGGAGATTCAGATCAGAGATTAGGAAGATCTTCTCTGTGAGGGTGATGAGACACTGGCACAGGTTGCCCAGAGAAGCTGTGGCTCCCTGTCCCTGGCAGTGTTCAAGGCCCAGTTGGATGGGGCTTTGAGCAACCTGGTCTAGTGGAAGGTGTCCCTGCCCATGGCAGGGGACTGGAACTGGATGAGCTTTAAGGTCCTTTCCAAACCAAATCATTCTGTGATTCTATCATTCTGTGATTGGTGATTTGAACTGCCTAAGGAAACGGGTCTGACAGGTTCTGAGAACAGCAACAGGTAGACAGAATATTCACACTGCTGGGAGAAGAGCAGGGAGACAAGGTGAGCAGCTGTGGTGAGCTGTGAGCTGCTGGCTCCTCTGGCCCCATCTTGTGTAACTTCATTTTTACAAAGAAATTGAACATTTTGGAAAGGTGAACAAAGCAAAGCAGTGGAATCCAGAGACGAGTTGACCACTCTCTTTAAAGTCCCACTCACAAATGAGCCCTTTTCACATGGATCATGAAAAGGCAGCAGGCTGTGTTGCTGCTTTGCTTGCCTGGACATCTTGATTTGACTTGAATGAGTTTTAAGTTCCACTGAGCTTCTTTCTTGGGAGGCACAGAAACCAGAGTATCTCCCAAATATCATTTAACTGTGGCACCAAAATGAGACATTGCTCACAGTTAATTGAGCAGACCTGTGACTTTATCTCCTCCCTACTGCTGAAACAGTTAACGGTGTTGACATGTAAATTACCTGTACTGTTTGTTTAATAAAGAGCAGAAATTGTTTCTCCCAATCAAGTACAGTCCACCCAAGGAGCTATTACACAAATGCCCCAGGACTTGCTCCCAGCTACTTGGTTGGTAAATTACATGGTTAATATGTGCCCCACCTCTTCCTTATCAGACTAGGAACCCTATTTCGTCATCAGGAAAACTATTACCGATGCAACATAGCCAGCAATGTTTATAAGATAACTGCAACCCCTACACCTGACATGCACTGTCAAAACCCTGTTGGGCAACTCATCATCAGAATACACCGACTGCCATACTCCCTGTGGACAGATCAGTGCTGTGCAGAACCTGCCACTGTGCAGATTTCACCTGGGGTGTAATACTTGGACATAGCAGCATTACCATCTCCACAGCTCACATACTTCCCAGCTGTACTTGTCAGCTTAGCAACACTGGCAATCAAAGATTACAACAGTAATGGGAAAAAACCCTCTGACACTGTTTGCAGCTTTTGTATCCATCTCAGTCAGATGAACAGGTACCTGCCTTTGGGCTTCTGCGGAACTTCTAGAGCCAGTTTAACTGGTTCATATATGGCTCATCTGCTCTGCCAAAGCCAATAACGCCTGGGGCACCCAGGGTAGCCTGTTGTGCCTGTTGGTAGTGCCAAGGGTGCTTCACTCTTGCTAGGTAGCTTTTCTTTTCCAGGCTGGATGATCCTAAGAAGGTCCCTACAGACTCTGATGCCATTGATTGTTTTGTGGCTGGGGGACCTCTGAGACTGTTTTGAACCCCAGCTTGTTTAAAAATACAAAACAAGCATTGTACAAAATGCCTGCATAAATAACAAGGTGTGTAGTGCATTTCTGTTTCTCACAGCTATCTGACATATGGACTTTGACACAGGAATCTAATTGCCTCTTTTCTGGCACAGTGCAAAAAGAAGCTTAAGGATAAGAATATGCCACTGGGGAAGTGAAAGGAACAGTAGGGACCTCTGCAAGTCAAATGCTTATAGATACCTGTTTAACCGTGGCCTCAGTCATACCAGCATATCACACTACCTGTGTACCTTTGCTGTGAATCAGAGAAGGGAATTAAGTGCCTTTAGTTCTTTTTCTTTCCTAGACTACATTACAGCTTGATAGGTCCTTTATTCCCATTCCCAGTTCAGACGTGCACGCTGACACAAGGGAAAGGGTGTTTGTTGTAAGTGAAATGTAGGCAGGTATAAACTGCGTGTGCATGCAGGGGGGAAATTATGGTATTTAGCTATACAACAAGCCAGTATTACTGCTGAAACTACAGCCTGAGGCACTGCCTTCCCCCAAAATAATACATAAAAGGGGGCAGCTGGAATATTTTTATTGTGTCTGAGTTTGGTTATGCACTTTGCAGTGTAGCCCCACAGAGTGGCCATGCTCAAAGGGACTGGATGCAGCAGCATGAGGTGAGGACAACACAGATGTTTGGGGGAGTTCCTGCAGCTGGCAGTGCCTGCATGGGGAACCACAGCCGTGGACCTCTGGTGAGCTGATGAAGTAATTTACATGAAGGCTTGGACAGTAACTCGGCGTCAATGAAGCCGTAGGTGTAATGATGTTTTGAATCAAAACAAACCAGTCCAAAATTTAAATCAATAGCAAGTGCTTAAAGCTATCATCAAGGAGAGAATTACCACTGGCACAATGGTCCACAGTTTTGTAAGGCAGATCAGTGAACTTCTCTGAAGGCCATTTTGTGGGGCTTCCTGTGAAAATATATGTGGCTCCTGAGATAGGGCTTTAATGCAAAATGTGTATCAGCATATTCTTAACTGTAGGTATGTGAATTGCTCATTGAAGTCTTGCTTACCTACATGGCTGAAATGAGACATAGGACGTTGTTTCACAATACTTTTAGCTGACATAAGCCAACACTGTTGCCCAGAACAGCTCTAGGGTGAAGTTAGAAGATCCAGTTGAGCCAAACTAACAGGCAATTGCTGCTGAAAGGGGGTGCTTTTTCTGTCCACCCCTGTGACCTTCTGCTGGCCCTGCCCTTCTGCTGCTGCCCTGGGTCTGCTATTCCTCTGGCTCTTCAATGAGCTATTCCAGCTCCCATGCAGTTAAAACACGACAACAGTTGTCCCACGGTTTAATGAGCTGAGCTGGCTCACAACAAGGTCACTTGGGCTTTAGGGCTGCACAAAGAAGGACCTGGATCCACAGCTGCAGACAGGTGTTGAGGGGAGGGGAAGGAGGTGTTGGACTGATGATTTTGGCAGCAGCAAGCTATTAAATTAGCTCTGCCGCATCTTCCAGCCGCACCCAGAGCTAGCCCTGCTGCAGTCCCACCTGGCTCTTGTGTTCCGCATCCCCACCACTAGCGTTCGCACAGCCAGCTATTGAATGGTGCCAGGCATCAGAGCCAAAGCAGCAAAGCCATTGTTTAGCTTTAACCAAGATCAGCTTTTCAGATGAGTGGCAAGGGGGCAGGAAGGAGTGGGGTATGGGAGCGGAGGAAAAGGGTTTTATTGTTCAGGCGCACTGGCTGCTTGAGGTATTAGTGAAAGTACTCCCCTGGAGGCCTGGTACTGTGGTTGAGTCCTAGAAAATGAGACATACCGAGTTTCCAGAGCATATTTGCATGAAGCTCAAAGGGGAAAGGCAGTGGATTTCTCTTCACGTTTTGTTTGCTGACTTCTTCCAAAGGGTAACTTGACCCAGTTACCCATCTCAGGCAATCCCAGATTTCCTATTAAAGTCACCCTGAGATTTAGTAAGGAGTGTGTAAATGAATCACCGACACTGACTTTCTCTTTTGAAATACATCTGACCTGTTTGTTTGCTAGATATTTGGTTTAGAACATAATAACTGTTATTACTGCTGAGACAAACACAACACAGTGCCAAAACCTAAACTGGATTAGCTCTCAATTTTGCATTTTCAAGTTCCAGTTACCCAGGCTGTCTGTTTTTAGTTCCAAATCATCACAAACCAACCAGATTTAACTTCTCAAGAACTGCTGGATTTACTTGAAAGAACTTTGTAGATATTAAGAGATTGCTGGATGTGTTTCAGTGTTGGCTGTAATGGCTGATGTTTAAAAGCTTAGATTTTAGATTACACAAGACTAAAGAGCATAGAGCCAAAAATGGAAAAGCTGGACTGTGAGTCTAGCCCACACATCAGTTGCAGAACAGAGCTCACAAACACAGTTTTCCTTAAAAATAGCCCTGATAATCTACTGCACAAAGAGTTGTCATGACAGGACCGAGGAGGGAGCAGAGGGCAGGAATGAGGTGGTAAGGCTGGAGGAGGAATGGGATAACAGCCAGGCCCCTGAAAGAAATGTCTGTATGGTTGTAACCTGTGGAGATGTCCTGGTGGGCATCAGTCAGAAAGAGAGAGTAAGTGGAGGGGTACGTGCAGGAGCAGTGATACGCTAGGCCTGCTACCAAACACCATGCTCAGGGAAACTTCATAGCAGCCATGGCCTTGTTTACAAGTATTCAGAATAACTATTTTTCTGTCTGTGGTTGGGAAAAGCCCCCACTTTGCCACACTGCAACCTCTTTACTGCGCTCACCGTAAAAAAGAGACCAACTCCAGTAGCTTTCTCTGGTTATGTTTTGTTGGTTTATTTCCTCTGATACTGATTTATTTCTTTTCTTACAATATTTAATGCACGTCTGTAGAGCTCTGCTATTTGTTTTATGCCTATGTTTCATTGAGTGTTATTGGCCAGGTATACTATTTTAACATGGAGGTATTCTTTCTGCCATACCTGTCCTTGGATGTGAAAAGAAATTGAGCTTCTCCTGTTGTTCCTGCAGGACACTGTAATTTGCTCTCGGTATATATATGTATACAAGAGCAGGTTCAGTGTTCATGAGGAAAAAAAGTAGGGTAAAAAAAATAGAAGAACAAGGAAAATTAACTTTAAAATTGAAATTCACTTTAGATTTGTAATATTTTTTCTGCAGTAATCACACTTCTGCATCCCCTTGCTCTAAGTAATCCACTCCATAATTTAATGTGTGCATTTTCAAATTAACCCTTGGAATCACAGATTAGATGAGTTCAGGGTAATTTAAAGATGTATTTTATGAGAGTCAGAGCTATAGATGTCACCAAATGCAAGAAGTTATTATAAGTCAGTCAAAACTTGGGCCAAGTAGGCCCAAATCCCAAGCATTCATTCCACAAGCAGACCTCATCCTTAACATCACCAGGTTGGCCATGTACACATATTTTTAGCATGATATAAAATGCCTTTAGGAACAGACCATCTTTGGGCAAAGTCTTATAAGAACCAAGAAGAGAAGAACATTTTCACTGAAGAAAGAAATATCAAGAGGTAGGCTCATGTTACCACATTACTAATGGTAATGATGGAGAGATACTGCATTATATTAGAGCTATTTAGAAAGCCTATCCTCAATCAAAACCAGCTTGCTGGTTTCCTTCAATGAAGTTGTTGGATTCCTCCAGGCTCTTTTTAGTTGTCTAAACTGATCTTGCTGCTACAGCTCTTCTTTTGCACCGGTGCTGCCATTTGTCTGAGCTGATCCATTGTGGTATCCAGCAGAAAATAAATCCAGTAGAAAATAATTTTCTGCCACAAAAGGCATATCTCTATTACCTTTCACATATGTCACTACTACTTTTGTTAAGCTTGTGCCTGCAATCTTTTTCTCTATTCTTTATTCTTCTGTATAAAATTATTGTTTGCTTCCTGTAAGATACAAGTTACAGTGGTGGCTCTCTGGAAGAAATCACCTTGTCTAGTGACTATGAATTGAAGTTGACTTTTTTGTTTAGGTCTGTGCATGCATAGATGTTTGATTTTGGTTATGTGTTTATGGCTTTGTGTCTTTAAATCTCTTCGTACATTAAAATTCCATCAATTTGCATTACCCATTTGAAATCTCACCTTTTTTTAAAAAAAAAAACTAAAATATTTGTACTATGAAGATATAAAAGAACACAAAATTTTTACAAATTGGAAGTTTAGCTGCTCGAAAGGAGGGCAAAAGCTATCGCATTTTGCTTTGGTTAAGGTTTTTATATAAGCGCAGAACATAATTTAAGAACAAGCCCCATATTTTGCGAGCATGGGGCATTAATATATAATTATCCCAATGACACCTGAAGATTTAGAACCATATTACTGAAGACTGTTATAGTTTAGGGATTTTAGTATTTTGTGTCATGCATGCTGCTGAAATAAAGGCATGTTACACCTATGCAATTTCATCACCTTGTCATTTAGACTGGACCTTACCATAACCTGAGATGATGCAGGCAGGAGAAATACAACATACTACTCATTTCACTAACTCAAATGCTACAAGCTGAAAAATGTTGTTACTCCTGTTAAATAACCCTGTTGTGCCCATTTCTATTAAGGCTTCACTGTTTAATCTTTGAAAGCTGCTAGTGATGTTGAAAATTATGAAGAACCATGAAAATACTGTGCAAACTAAACTGTGGGTCTGTCCTCTCCCAGTCTGTTCCCACTGTTGCTTTCACTCACACATGGTGCTGTAAGGCAATTAGTATGAATTTAGTTTATTCATTTTGCTCATCCCAGAAGTATGAAGTTTCATGCATGTATGCCAAACTTATTGTTTCAGATACTGTAGTTCTGTTTACCCACATTTGGAAGGTTCAGAAAGCTCGCTACGGGAACACAGATAAAGTTTTTCCATTGCACAGTGGAAGAGGCACAATGGTAGGCCACTATTATACCTGTCACAAAGAGAATATTATACCTGTTTCCCATTGTAATATCTGTATTAGTTTAAAGACCCCAAGTCCCTCAGGGAGTATCACAAATCCATATAATATCCCTTTGTGCCAGACTTTTGTATTTCTATCTCTGATTTAGTAGACAGATGTGAAAAAGCATATGAAGCCAGATAACTCCCTAGTAACTACACAGCTGCAAATGTTGAAGAGACCAAATTATTCTGGCTAAGGTCAGTATTAATTTATGCTCAAAACTTTCCTTCCAGACATGACAGTTTTTGATGGTATAATATATCTTACTGTTATTTTGGGCTGATCCCTCCCACATTGATCAAACTGCTTCCCCATCTGTGGCCTCTTCTAGCATAAAGTTGTAAAGCATTCAGATCCCAGTATTTGCTTTTCCTGGGCAAGGGAAATAGTCTTAACTCACAGACAAAAGCAACAGTAGGTTAAAAAAGTCTCAAGACAGCAGAATTTCAAGGCCTTATGATATCTTACATCTATGAGAGTTTGCAAAAACACTTTCTCCTCTACTTTCATCTTGTTATTTCTGCTCAGGAGGGCAACACAACAGAAAAAAGTTCTAGTTTGCTTTTGTCACTGGCCAAATTCTGAATGTTCATGTCTTTTTTTCCTCCCTTTGATCTGCCTAAAACCCCTACCAAATTCCCATTCTGCTATGACCCCAGGTTTGGCAGAACTACTAGTTGTACTCTGTATTATGTAAACAGATAGGACAAAATAAAGTGCTCCTTTATAGACAATTGGCATTAGTTAGTGGTCATTCATGGCAGGGTAACATGGTTGTCTAATGCTCTAAAATCTGAAGTGGATTGGATAAGCACACAGTTTTAGAAGGTATTTTAATGATGAACTGACCTGATTTAGCTTGGACACCTGCCTTTCCTATAAAGGAGAACATTAGTTTTTTTATAGTATATTTTGAAAGACACTAGGTTAGGGAAGGTCATTCAGAGGTTTTCAAACCTCTTATGTCATCTCTCTGTGTTTAGTTAGGAGTCTTTCCACTTTTTTCAAACATTAGTGAATCAGTTCTTGAAAAAGAACAAGCCCTCGATGGGAAGGCTTCGAACACAGCTTGATGTATTGTAGACATATGCCTTTTTGCTATCAACCAGATAACAAAGTTATAGATGTGTCCTAACTTGGCACTTTCAGCAGTTCTCTCTAGTTTCAGCTCAGCATGATGCTTATGAAGCTGAAGGGCTTTAGGTCAGCTTGGAGCATAAGTAGGAACAAATTGTCATCTGTTCAAAATCCGTATACCTACAAAAGATTGCCCCACATACACACTGTCCAATGCTAAATGAATCTATCACATTTGGACAGCATCTCAGCAAATGACCTTATTGACTGTGGGAGTAGAGCAAGGGGAATTAATGTGGAAAGGAATTGATTCAGGTTCAGAAAAGTATTGCAAAAGAAATGTCGTAACCTACTGAAGTAGGTGACGCATGGTATGAACGCTACAGTTCTCCTTGGTATTATTTCATAGATATTAATTATGCCTTGAGAAAAACACCTGTCTGTGTAACATATGTTCTAACTCTTCCAACCCATGGTACAGAAATACCAGATTCCTTACTGGAGAATCTCAGAGAATCTCAGTACAGGTCCAAGATCATGACTGGGAACAGACTTTTTAGCAGGGCCTAGCTAGAGGGCTCTGTAACAAGAGGACAATGGGTAATATCTTTAAACTGAAAGAGAGTAGATTTAGATTGGATATTAAGACATTTTTATGATGAACATGGTGAAACACTGGAAAAAATTGTAGATGTTGTAGATGCCCCATCCCTGGCAGTGTTCAAGGCCAGGTTGGATGGGGCTTTGAGCAACCTGGTCTAGTGGAAGGTGTCCCTGCCCATGGCAGGGGGGTTGAACTAGATGAGCTTTAAAGGTCCTTTCCAACCCAAACCATTCTATGATTCTCTGATTCTATGACTTGTGTCACAACACACAGTGTTGCGGTGTTCATGCCTGGTTTTGGAAATAGCTATTTTATTTCTGCTAATTACCAATTTTGCCTGCAGGATTTCCTCCATATGCACAAAGGTGCAGTGTTTGCATATAAGGCAACATAAGAGGATTTGTTTTTTTCCTTGTAGCCACTTGCAATGGAAATTAAGAAGTCATAGGAAAAGCATATGGTCTCAGGAAAAACAAAAAAGAATAAAGATGCTTGCACTTGCAAAATTCAGATCTGGGGGCAAAATACAAATAGACTGTTACCTGTCAGAATTCAGGGAGTATGGTTATTTCGGTTTGAGTCATCACGACATCAACCCAATGTATTTACTTTTTTTTTGAAATGAATAATGTCACCTTTGAGAAAGCTTTAGGTTACCCTGAAAAAAGATAGCATAGCTCTGAAATTGAGATAGCCAGCAATTCTAAAGGCTCTGAACCCTATAAAAGCCACTAGAACAATTCCCACTGATGCCCACTGAATTAGTGTCCAGTCTTAAGAAACAACAACTTTAGTTAGCTTAACCTTTAAATATTCCTTGATAGAAAGTGCCATGTACTGTTGATTAAATAATAAATAAAAGTTACTAAAGCCAAAAGGCCTTGGATGACATTCGTGCTGTTGGTCTCCCAGCCTTCTAGACCAGAGGCCTAGCCAAAGAATGCCATGGTTCCTTCTGAGCTAACACGCCTCTTTCTCTACCTGTAGTGAAAGCCAAAGTGGAAGCCTGATGAATGGGTACATCTCTGCTGAGTCTGTGACATAGCTGGGATGCACATCCAGGGGTTTGGGGGTATTCTGAGCGCTCAAGTTAAGGTGTAGTTACTGTGATCTTTGGATACAATAAACCAGCAAGTTAACTGAGTGGGTTTAGTATGGTTGTAGCCTTTTGCATTCTTTGGACTTTGTTGCTTAAACTAGTTTTTTTGCGATTAGAGATACTTTAAAGACACTCCTAGGTCCTTCTCAGTTTTATTAGTGTCTCTCTACTGCTTATGCTAGTGGTTGTATTCTATTCTTAGAGATGTTATTTTGTCAATATACAGTGCCCCTTAAAATCAGTCTTGTTTATTGCCTACAGCATACATGTAACACCCATCTCTAGTAATTTGCAGATGATCTCTCAGAAATGCTGCCAAAATTCCAGGAAGCTTCAGGATGGTCCCCCTTATGTGTTGGATATAGTGTTTAATGGCAAACCCATTTCAGAAATGCTTGTCATGTTTTTTTAGCTGTGCACCTGCTTTGGAAAGGAATCTGAAGTGGAGCCTGATGTTGCCTTCACAAGATAGAGCATGCTAACTCCAGGCACAGTATATCACTCAGCAAGCAGAGAGTCAGCAGCAGAAATTCCAGTTACTGTGTTTTGTAGATGCCAGATGTTAAGCTTCAGCTCTGTAGCACTAAACTGCAAAGTGCCACGGATCTCATGCCAGAATTAAGGTTGCCTGTTCATAGTTTAGACATGTCTTTCGTCTAAGGAAGAACCAGAGATAAGACAGATACTGGCAAAGAGAGAGAGGAGAAGGGAATTTCTACATTTATTAGTCATGTTGTTAAAGAAAGAGGAAAGATTTTATCATGCCTGCCTCGCTGAAAGCAAGGCTCTGGGTTCACAAGATCGGCTGGTAAGTGTGTAACTGAGTCTTGTTTCATACACGATAATGCTAGAAGGCTGACATCACTTTCCTTACAGTAAGGAGGAAGAAAGTTGTGTCATCAAGGTGCTCCCTGCACATATACCTCTCTATGCATGATCAGTAGGTGAGCATTAAGCTGGCAATTGCTCTAGCCATTAATAAAATATGACTGGGGATAAGACAGCACTAATCTCAACAGGGAGGGGAAGAAAGCTATGTCATGGACACTCCACTGGCCCAGGCTGATGAAAGGGCCAAAGTCCTCCTAGGTACTACGCACTGCTTTGTAAATGTGTACCTGGTAATTAAAGCACTTAGCATGAACGAAATAAAAGCTAATAATGTGAATGGAATGATAGCACTCTACTTATGGTAAGCCCTTTAATGGGAAAAAGGAAGACTTATTTACTAATGGGTTTTGTTTCACTGGTAAGAGGAGCATGGTCCCTTTAAAAGCCTTGGCCTCCTTTTCTAAATGTTGTTGCTGAGCTGTGCCCCACCCCTGCATAAGCAACACCTGCATACCTGCAGGGTACTTTCTTCTCCACGGCTTGTACACCTTGATAATGTACGCTGGTGGAGTGGTCTAGATTTGCAATGCTTAGCCATCTGTTTTATTAATGTAAGGACATTGATCCCCAGTGATGTAACAACTCACTGCGCTTCTAATATCCTTTCTGCGGTATTTGTGTTCTTGGTAGCCACTGGGCTAATGAGTTTTAAAAGGGAAAAAAAACGCACACACACACACAATACAAAATGATTCCGTATGGCTTGGCACTGTGGGAGCTGTATGCTTCAGTCTTCTCAGCAAACTGATAGTGTTTCAGAGCCGTTTCTTAGTGTTGACTGACTGCTTCTGACATATGTTAAACTGAATTGGGGGGTTATGCAATTGCTGTGGATACAGAAATGTATAACACGTCCAGGAATCCTCACAGTACAGATCCTATGAGGTCTGAAGAAGCATGTTGGATTTTAAGGAGGAGCGAGGCACTTGGGATTGATACAATATTCAAGGCTTCCAGAAATCTTTCTTCACCAAGCTGTATATATGTGTATTGCTCTAAGAAGAAATTGTTAGCTCACAGAAAAATATGCAGAGGATCATATTCTTTCCCTCATGACATGCATGCTGATGAAGTTCTGCAAGGGACCAGGCTGCTGCTTTGAGGAGCAGTGGGTTTACTAACAGGCTTAAGGCTACTTTCAGCCATTTCTTTTTCTCACCAGTAGTGTGGAACGGAGCATTACTGCAGCACTCTGATGGTTATCTGCTTCTGGTAGGCCTCACAAGAATAGAGCAGGCATTCCCCAACAGGTATTTTGGGTCTCCAGCACACACACTCAACACACAGGCAGTGTATTGATAGATTTAGGTCACATTTTCATTGTTAAGTGGAGGAATAGGCAAATAGGGAACTCCAAGAGTATATGTAAAATGTAAATGGGGTAAATAAGATACTCCTTTGAAACAATGCGATCTTCATTCTGTGGGAAAGAGAGAGAACAAAATGTTAGGAGTGAGACCAGGGAGGTAAATACGTGGAGGAGAAAAATAATCATAGAGCATAGGCACAGTGTAAAATGCAGAAAGAGGCAGAGGAGAAACAAATGTGGGGTTTATTGTGTTAGCACAGCAGGAGGTAGAGAGATGGTCAGCAAAGAACAAAAATGAAGGCGTGTGCATGCCCACCAGCCGGAGCTGCACAACTATCAGCTGGGGAGGAGCTCTCTGCCCATGCTTTACAGGATCAGAGAGCAAGTGCAGTGTTTTGGTGTATGTACAGCGTATAACACAATGCAGTTGCAGGCCTGATTACCATTAAAAGATAGTGTAGACACAATCAAAAATTACCACCCCAGTAGGAAAGACAAGACAAGGGCTTGGCAAACCACTGGCTGACCTAGTCTGTCACTCTTTGTTTAGTTCCCAGTTATTCACTGTAGAGCTAATTAGTGGCATGTTGAAGAACCAAGCTCATTAAGACTTAGAGTTCTTTGCATCTTCTTCACCTAATCTTCAAACCAACTACAGAGTTTTGGTGCATTTCATTTTTGTAGACAATGCCACTGTATTCCAACCCCCTTGTCCTTTCTTTTGGCATTTGCACATTGTCACTGCCATTAGTAGGGCTTCTTTCAGTGCAATGGCTGGAGATTGCCTAGTGTAGAAATGCTGCTGTTCTTTTTTCTGGACCATAGTCCTTGCCTGGAGTAGGTGGGAGCAGTACACAGATTTTGCCCCACACACTTCATATCACAAGGACCTCACTGGTGTGTAGATGGAGAACTGAGCTTCCAGGATGACAGACAGCTCTGGAAAATCAAATCAGCTTTAAAGAGAAACACACAGCATATAGGGGCTCTGCACTGATAACAAACATTTACAATCACTAGATCATGACAACTGCAGCATGCAGGGATAATTGTCTGTTATAAATGGCACTCTAGTAAGGAGGAGACCAGTGATCTGTCTTTAACATGATTATATACCACAAATCAACAATAAGGCAGGCATTGCTTCTGTGATTCACTTTTGCCAAAGATGAATGACCATAAAGCAAAGAAAAACAAAAGTCAAAACAAAGCATATAATATGTGGATGGTTTTCAGCCTAAAAAAAATCTAGAAATTAATTCTCTTGTTGGCCGATAGACTGTTACATCTAAGCAATACAATCATAGAAAGAATGTGGTTTATGAATTCATTTTGGCCTTAGCATTCACTCTGCAGCATCCTGCACCAAGCAGTGTGCAGGAGCTGTTACACTGGGGAGACAGGAGAATAGAGTCCTGACAACTTGCAATTACCGGTATCCTTGTGAGCACATTCCTCTTGAGCCAGAGGTGCCATTTCATGGCTAAACAGCTTAAGTAGTTACACTCTATTGTATTTCCCCAAAAGCATAACTGTCATTGCCTTTAATTATTTGGAGATAAAAATCTGCAATTTTTTGAGTATGATAGTTACATATAAAATTCTACATGCGTACTGTGTTTTTCAAGCAAAGAAAAAGATACAGTATTTGAAGCAAGGAGCTTAATATCAACATAAGGATGAAACCACATTAGAACAGCATCTGGGGAAATGAGCTGAGGTAAAGGTCGGTAACTGGAAGCGTGAATGGATGGGAAATGTGAATGTAAAGGAAAATAAGTGTATTTGCAAAGCAATCGATTATATAATTTATTTTGCATGTGTCTGGCTAGAAAGTTCTCAGGATGTTTGCAGTTTTAATGGAATTTAAATTTCTTGCTTTTGGTGCCCTAATATTGAAAAGCTTTCAAATGGGATTTTGCAGAGAGAGCAAGCAGGTTGTGCCAGGATCATAGAAACCAAACAAGCAACAAGCTGCTTTTCTCTATTTAATGTTGCCTCTGCAAATGCCATGTCCACAAACAAAGACAAGAATGATTTATTTAATTAATCACAAGGCATGACTGTAATTTTATTTCTCATCTGAAAAATGAGGAATATGGTTACAGCAGTACAGTGCCCTGTCTCCATGACACACCAGGGATCTCTGGGAATCTAGCCTAAAACTGGGACAGTGCCTTAGCAGTTTTGTCAGCTGAATCCTAAACTGTTTCTTAGCATCTCTGTGTTTTCCCTAGAGTGTATCTCATCTGAACACTGACCAGGCTTGACCTATTTTGTTCAAGATTTGATGAGATCACAGTGCAAGCCTGTCTAACTGCAGGCCATAAATTGTTGTAATCCTCCATCTGGTCGCTCTCTGACAAGCACATGCTTTGCTCAACCAGGGTGATAAAGTCTGCCAGTGCTGTCTTCTAGGTGCCTTAGGCGTATGAACAGGGTGGGGTAGCAAGAGGGTTCCCCAGGCTGCAGGGTTCACATACTGTGTGGCTGGACTTTGCAGGAGCTGCTCCAACTGTGCACTGACTGTAAGTCCACTTCTAGATTGCAGTTTTCCAGACAGAATAACGCAGCATTGCTATCTCTTGTGATTTGCAGTTTTCTGGGGACCTTCTGTGGTGATGTCCATACTGAGTGTTTGATCCTTCTCTATAAAGAGGATACTTTTAGGCATCCAGATAAAATGCTTTACACTGAAAACTACTTTATACCTTATTGTCTGAAGAGGAAATGGGTGCCTTAATCTTGCCCATATAAAGGAAACATTGACTGTGGTATTTAAAAACCATTTAGTTTTCTGAAGTGCTGGTAACCTGTGTAGTCCTTTACTTTCTCTCTCATACCTCCACCGGCAGCAGAATCTCTGGCATGCATAGCATGCTTTCGTTCTTTAGCTGTATTATTAGTAGACTGAGATCATCACTTGTAATTCAGGTTGCCCAGTACTTCCCACATTGAGACTATATTGATTTTATGTGTTCAGAACTTCATCAAACATTTATTGTCCTCCCTGTGTGCTTCAGGCAGGATATGTGTAGAAAATGTCAGCAAAAAGTTCAAGTATTTCTAAAACAGGATAAAGAATAACAAATTGATTTGCCAAAGCTGAATATATTAGAGAACTCTTTTTTTTTCAGAGAGAGAGGGTCTAGTGCTCTTGTCCACTCAGGAAGAGAAATGAAATCTGGCAGGGAAAGGAAAGATGAGTTTTGTGTCAAGAGATGAGCTATGAGCTGTAAGCCAATCTCAGGTTTGCAACTAAACATTGTAAAACCAGTTTTCATAATGGCTACCTGCAGCATGAACCTGGGGAGAAAGCAAAATCACTTGCCATTATTTGACCTATTTGTTCTGTTCACTGAATGAGACAGGGGTCTTTAGGAAGGAATGTATATGAGCATGAAATTAAAGATGCACCCAAACTACTGGTACGATTGTATCAGCAACACTAATTTTGATCAGTCACAACTTTTAGGGGCTTATTTTTTTGTTTTACAATTTTTAATTGTAAGAGGGTTTACAGATGTGATTTATCCAATAGTGTATGAAGTGTGGAGGTGGTTGCTTTTAAAACGGAAGCTTTTAAAGCTGCTCAAACTTGTTTGTAAAAAATTTGGTGCTTTTTGGACAAGCAAGAAAACAGTGGAGTTTAAAATCGGTCTAAACGTTCTTATATTGTGTGCAACCTTTTTCAACACTTGGTGTGACTACCAGGAAGTTTGGAACCTACAAGGTAAATTCCTTCTGCAGGTGCCAATGGAAACTAATACAATACATGTACATTTATTATCAAGGATGTCTGTGACTGGGATGACTAATTAAATACTTATTTACTCTCTGGAGTTCAGTTTCTTCCATACCTTAAGCAAAGAACAAATCAAAACTCTGGAACTGGAGAATACAAGAAAGAAAAAACCATGGGAATGCCGGCGTACGCACTGCCCATGTACCGGCTGCTTTAAGCCAGCTGAGCAAAGTTCTGCCTTTTGAAGAGTCAATGAATGGTTTTTAGTGGGATCCTTGTGATTCTTTGGCCTCTATTGTTTTATGAACTGCAGAAGGGCAACAGGTTTTTGCTTTTTACTATATAAAGCAGTGTCCAGTAGCTGCCTTTTCTAATATGCAGTAATCATACCAGCTCACTAAATTCCTCGGTACTACCATGCTTTCTCCTAGCTGCCTGTTATTCACCAGTGGGCACTGCTCCTATACTTAGCATAGTTCTTCTCTAAGCACGTATGCAGATTTGTTCAACATGAAAGTATTTTTTCCGTGTTTAAAAAAGAAAGGTTACGAAGTCTACCACAAACAACCACTTTAAACTGGCTGAAGCCAACAACATTATAAAAAAGATAAGTTTTGCCCTTTCTCCCACCCCTGCTCCTGCACAAGATCAGCACAAGGATTCGGACAGCCACACAATGAACCAGATCAGGGAATTGCTCCAAATTAAAAATGAGCTTGGCCTCTGAAACATTTGTTTTCCCCAGCCAGATCAGTTCCCTGGGCCTGTTCAGCTTGCAGCTGCATCAACAACTGTGCAAGCATGAAGTGGGTGGGTGACATGGGGTTAGGGATGAGCAGCTGTTTTGGAAGAGGAGGAAGGGTGGGACTGTTTTACTACTGACTTATACAGCCAAGAGTGACACTGAGCTTGGGCACCATGACTTAGACTTGCACCATTTCAGACAAATTGAAGAGAGGTTTCTAAATTACTCAAGATAAGTACCATTTATATGAGGAATAAAAATAAGACATGGTGCCCTTTTATTTTAAGTTTTTAATCATTATAAAAAATAGGCTGAGTATTTTGTTACAAAATAGCAACAAAACGTGGAAGTAAAGGAATGCATTTAGGTGCAGTGTGTGCGATTGTTCAGCCTGGAGAAGAGAAGGCTCAGGGGAAACTTTATAAGAGTCTTCCACTACATTAAGCAGAGCCTACAAGAAATATGGAGAGCGTCTTTTTACAGGGCAGGTAGTGCAGGAGAAGGGGTAATGGCTTTAAAATGACAGAGATTTAGATTAGATATTAGGAAGAGGTTCTTCCCTACGAGGGTGGTGAGGCCCTGGCACAGGTTGTCTTAGAGAAGTTGTGGCTGCCCCATCCCTGGCAGTGTTCAAGGCCATGCTGTATGGGGCTTTAAGGAGCCTGGTCTAGTGGAAGGTGTCCCTGGCCATGCCAAGGGGTTGGAACTGGGTGAGCTTTAAGGTCCCTCCGAACCCAAACCATTCTGTGATTCTATGATTTTGCTAGTCTTCAACTGTGTAATATAGTTGCGTCTTCTTTGGGTATAAAGGAGATAGAGCCCTGTATGCAAACAATCATCATGATTTTCCCAGCCTTCATCCTCCCTATGGCTTCTTTAGCCCATGGATGCTAGTGTAGCTACTGACCATGGCACTCTTTAGCCCTGCATAACCAGCTGTGACACACAGCCACTTGCACAGCACTGGTCATTAGTACACTGGTAGTGCAGCCAGTACAACCAAATGACCACAGTGTAAGAGCTCAGGATAGCCAAACCACCTTTGATTCTTTTCCTCATAGAGTTATTAGTTTTAATTTTGTATCTGCCCCTTGTCTGAATGAATATATGAATATATTCAATATGAATATATTGTTCCCTGGTGGTTTCTGCAACAAGATATAACTGGGACAAGGACTGTAAGAACTTGAAAACAGTAATTAAAATGGGAGATAAGATTACTTTTAGTGGTGTCTTCCAAGAAACCAGTAACAGAGCTAGGTTATTCTAGTTATGTAAATCTTTTTTAGAGCTGAGTGACTAAAGAGAAATCTAGTTTTAAAAGAACCAATAAAGTTTGGCTATGTGGTGTCCATTATCTCTTGCTGAAGTGATAGCCAGGAGAAAGTGAAACTACCTTCAGAAGCTTCTACATGGATGCAGGCAAGATCAAAAGGGACAATTTTGTTCTTTAGAAAGTATAGTACTGGTGCAGTACAGTGGGCAGGAGTACTGTGCTTTATGGCAGTATGTGATTAGGCATCAGAACAGAGTGCAATCTCCCTTCTTTACCAGCAATATATTGCTGGAGCAAAGTCCTTACATCAAAGTCTATAGACAAAACAACCAATAAAGGAGATAAGGGAGGGCCCTGCTTATTATTTTGTTTCAGCCCAAACCTTTTGGATTCATAACTTTTAATAAAGATCTTGGCATCTTTAGCTGGGTACATTAATCTTCAGAAAGTAATGAATTTTGGTCTGAATCCCATCATCTCAAGGGTGGAAAAGATGAACGACTGCTCATTCTGATCAAAGACCTTTCTGGTATCTGCAGATTTATGGCAAGAGCCTTATTTAATGTAACAGCGGGAAATACATGTCATAACCTTGTAAACTTATCAGTTCTACGTTTATTCTGTATGAATACCACTTAATCACAGTGGGCCAGTTTAGGAAGAACTTCTAAAGGCAAAATGGGTTCTTTGTTCTTTTGCATATGAGAGTGAGACAGGAAACTAAGGCAGGTCCCAAGCAGACATTTGACTCTACAGAGATGAACTCATGAAGGGTTCATTCTAGAAAATAAACAGATACACCAAAGCAGGAGTATAGAGAAACCTCATGTCACAGCTTCTGTCTTCAAGACCTTTCATAACTTAGTTCCTTTTTATGTGTAATCTACACAGTGCCAGCTCAAAGCTTCTCTTCCGTGAGGTAAAACTGTGTCTTGGCCCTCAAGGATGAGAACAGATCAACTTATGTAATAAAACAGCTTACTTTGTCTTCTACTGGGGGATGCAGAAGTAATATTTGTGAGGATGGTACCAGAACAGTTCCTCCAAGCACCAGTCTCCTTAAACAGCTCAAGGTAGCAATATTTCTGCATGCCCATTACAGCGCTGGTGATGGGCCTCTGTGCTCAGCCCCACTCAGCCAGCCTTGTGTGGCTGAGGCTGCTGGGGAGCAGAGGAGTTGGTAGGGAGAGGGGTGGACGGGAAGGAGAGCAGTCCCAACAGCCTCTTCACTACAGCTGCCCACAGTGGCCAGTGGAGACAGGAAGGCCACTGAGCCCTCTTTAGTGGGGTCAGGGTGTCAGATGAGAAGCTTTGCTGCTGCTATAATTTTGCTGCCCTGTTCAGTCTGCCTCTGGAGGCCACAGTTCAGCCCATCCCACCATACTGGCACGGGCTGAACACTTCTGCAGTGGTGCAGGACTGAAGTATTCAAACTAGCTCAAACCCAAGTGCCTTTCTTGACAGTGGAAATCATAGAATCATAGAATAGTTAGGGTTGGAAGGGACCTTAAGAGCATCTAGTTCCTATCCCCCTGCCATAAGCAGGGACATCTCACGCTAAACCATGTCCCCCAAGG
>NDXB01003255.1:424834-439530 GCA_002631895.1 Agapornis roseicollis | reverse complement strand
AAAAAAAAAAGTTATAAAGTGAAGGAAAAAAAAAAAAAAAAAAAAAAAAAAAAAAAAAAAAAAAAAAAAAAAAAAAAAACCAAAAAAAAAACAAACAAACCCAACCCCAACCTTTAATTGTTGGCTTCTAAAGTGTTACCATTATAACTGGGTAACTTCTTCAGAACAACAGTGAATTCTGGATAATGTTAGCAGAAGTTAAAGGGAATTGAATTTTAAATTAGTTAATGACTAAAATGTATAAACAGAGAATCATCAAGAGCAACATGAAAATAGAAGCAGTAAAACTAGCAATAGCAAGTATGCGAGGTTCAGAACAGCAAAGACTGATCTGTAAGTCAAACCATTACTGTCCCACTTTTGCCATTACATTTATCTATTACTACCTGTGCCAGAGCTGAGGTTGACAGGACTGGAAGATTATCTGCAACATGAAATAAAAAAGGAACTGCACAGCCATGGTAGACCACCTAGCTATCTACAACATATCTGTACAGTCCAATTCTGTGTAGCAGTCTTCTGTGAGGACTGATGAAGCAATATTCCCTGCATTTTCATGTGAAGCACAGTATCAGCAGAATAATTCTGCAGCCACAGAGTGTTCTCTAGACCTGCTGCTATGGGCCAGAGGAAGTATTTTACTCTATTTCCTAATAAATTAATGTATTTATCTGTTCTCAAAATATGTGTTCCCCTGAACAGTATTTTCCTGAGAACATCCTTTTCAGTCCTCAGAAAGCTCTTTGCAAAATTGCCTCAAGGCTAAACACAAAAGTAAGGTTTTTTGTGGTTTTAAGTTTTCCATGCCAGAGATCTGCGCATGAATGTTCCTCTTCTGGCACAGAGCTTCAAAAGGCCACTGAAGATAAAGAAAATGCTATTGCCTAATGAATTAGTAAGCTTCCCTAGATCTGTACTATGGATGTTCTTCAATCCATACCCCTCAATGTTGTTATCCATTTCTAATCCTGTTTTCTTTCCCTCTCAAATAGGAGCACTATGTTCAGTCAACCTACCTCGAATACACCTAGTAAAAGCACCAAATGCATCTTCACACTTACAAATTCCTCTCTACAGCTAAACATTCACAGTTACACATTCTGGTTTATAAGCTGTAATTTGCCTTTTACATTTTTTTTAATATGCATGTCCAAAAGCTTTCTAGTCATACTTTCCAGATAGATTCAGCACTGGAATAGAAAGTTACACAGCAGGTTTGAGAGCTCGTGTTCTAAAGTTGAAAAAGCATTTGCAAAACCACTTATCTACACATAGGTAGCCCGAGCCCTAGAAAAGACATGCATTACCATTTTAATTCTTTTTTTCATGTCAAGTTTTAAAATCCTTTAATAATTTCTTTGTTAAATTTCTCCTCATACAGTTCTGGCTTTGAAGAGATAAAGACCAAAGCTGGAGACTTGATATGTATCCAGCAGCGATGGAGAAGAGTCAGCATTGTAGTACTATAATTCAATATTGTAATACGGTAATAAATCAATATTGTACGACCATGAATTCTGTCAGTGTACATAGGCATATTTATAAAGATGCCAACATTAAAATAAATTGTGGTGATAATAACCAAAGCTTAAAACCACAAGTGATACAAAAGAAGAGTCAAGTCTTGCACTTAAGGAGGAATAATCACATTAACCAGTACAGACTGGGGGCCAATAACTCACAGTAACTGGTACAGGCTGAAGTCTGCCAGCTGAAAAGCAGTGTTGCAAAATAAGGTCTGGTGGATAACAAGACCATGAGCCAGCAATGGGCCACTGCAGCAAAGAGGGTTAGGGATATCCTGGGCTGCATTAAGAGGAGCGTTGCCAGCAGGTGAAAGGACGTGATCCTTCCCTTGTACTCAGCATGGGTGAGGCCACATCTGAGTTGTGTGTCCAACTCTAGGCTCTCCAGTGAATGGCTACGAAGATGGTACCACAGAATCATTCCTATGAGGAGAGACTGAGAGGCCTGGAGCTATTTAGTCTTAAGAAGAGAAGGTTCAGGAGGATCTTATCAAAGTTTACAAGTATCTGCTGGAGGGAAGTAAAAATCCCAGACTCTTCTCAGTCATGTCCAAGGCGCAATGGTCACAAATTGAAACACAGAAGGTGCTCCCTTGAAATTTCTCAGCTCTTGTTTTATGTTACTGGATTTAGCTAGTGAATATTTGTTGATTCTCCTGAAAGCAGTGGGGTCTAAATGCTAGCTATTTGATGTACATGATAGATACGATTTACAGGATAGATATAATGTATGTGATTGCATGTAACACATTGCCAAGTTAAGTTTCTTAGCCTGCATAAGGTAAAAACAAAAATCACTTAAGATGTTATCAGGGAAGTTCTGTAAAGTGCTGCTTTTCTATAAGGTGCTATTTCAGTATGAAGAGACCTGAAAAAAAAAAAGAACCAAACCACCCCCCATTTATGTGTCTATCAAAATAGGTCATTGTTTCATTCCCCTGCTTATATGAAAAAAATCCAATACAGAATGGTGAAGACCAAAAGTATTTAGTAAAGCTAGAAGCTAGTATCCACTAAATAACAAATAATTCAGACCCATTATTTGTTAGAAGTGGAAAATTGCCACCAAGGGTTACAGAGCCTTAAAAGCCTTACTTTTAAGATTTTCAGCAAATCCTGATTCTACAGATAAGGATATTTTATGTGATGGGATTCTGCAAACACATTTAATACAGATGCATATGCTTGATAAACCTCATTGCAAGCCCGTTTTGTAGATATGCATATGCAGAACTCTCTTGTCCTCTTACTTTCCAGACTCCATCAATTTCAGGGAATGAGAGAAGACAAGCTATGTTTAACTTCAAGCCCCCCATAACTCTGTTATAAAGAGTTATAACTCTGTTATAAAGGAACTTTGTTTCTAGAGATACACCATCACATCTCGTGAGTTCCCCATGTCAATATTTAAGGGAGTAACTTGAGAATTTCAGTCTGAACAGCTTTGTTCTGTAGTAGTGTCTCTTTCTTTATCACAAGAGTGCTAGGGCTGTCTTCTTATCTACCAAGAGTTGCATGTACCACCTCTAAAGTGAACACAGACACACTCTGTGTTGGCATTAGCAAAGAACAGAATGTGGGCCATCAGAAGACTTACATATCTCGAGTGAAATGCTTTCTGACCCATGGAGGAAACCCGGACAGTTACCTGAATATATGGTGCAGATTTATAGCTGAGACACATAAACAGAGAACAATGCAAGTGAAAAATGAATTTACCACAGTGAAGAAGAGCAGCCAGGAAATCCATATTCCCCTTAAGCAATGAGCTCAGTAAGCCACATTAGCTGCATCTCATCCATGAAAAGGCATCAAGCTTCTTGGGAGTGACTGGTATTAGGGCCAAATTGATGCGTTGCCTTAGGCCTTACATTTGCCATTTTCTGTAGCTCTTTGTCTACAAGATGTGCTTAAGTGCCCTTCTGAAGGACCTTACAAATTGTTAAATAAAGATTTTAGACAGAGTTACTGTTTTTCTTTAGGTGAAGAGATATACTCGGAGAACAGCTTGTGAACACATGAACAGTCCAGGTACTATGAAACATTACAAAACTTGTTCAGATATTAAACAGTAGCAAAAACCCATCTAAAATTTAACCTAATGTTTTTAGTTAAAAGCTTACTGGTACTTGTATCTGTACCCATTTAAGTTGTTCATAGAATACAGATTTAACATTAAAGGCTATAGTAGTGACTTCAGATTTTTTTGTAACACTCCCTCAAAAAACCCCGAACAAACCCAAACAATTACACAGAACAGTGATTCCTTCACAAAGAGCTTAATAATAAGGAAAACTCCAAAGACAAATAAATTAGGATCTAGATAAGGGAAAAAACCACAGCAAATATACCAAAAAGGACAAGAGTAGGTTGCAAAGGCAAGTATAATTGTGGTCTGTCCTAATATTGGGTCTCTTTATATTCCTAATATCGTTTATCTTACTTAAGCCAATGCTTACAAAACCCATGGAATTTAAGAAAAAGGTGGAAAAATTGGTCTTTCAGCCTTAGCAAAGAAGATACTTCACCATAAGAAAAGTCTTCTTCAAAAAGAATGCTTTTACTGGTCAAGGAGTATAGAACAGTTAGTAATAACTTGCAGCAAAGAAGTTTTAGATAAGATGTTAAAACTTTCATAGAACACTGAAACAGACAACCATCATCAGTTTTTTGTTTTTAGGAGGAGGTGATACAAACTTCTGTAAGGATTATCCAGACATTAGGAATAATGCCTTGGAGAACAAAATAATTCAGATAATCTGTCAAAATTTCACCCAGCTCTGAGATTTTTATCAACATTCCTTTGTTCTTCAATGTAAATAGTTTCTCAGTTTACCACAAAGGGTATTCACTTTGTGAACCTCTCTTCTTTTAAAGAAGGTTTGAGAAGCTTCGTACTGCTGTTATGTGTTCAATTCCATTTGAACTTTGCAATAGAGCACTTAAAAAAGGTATGCTATTTAGAATATTCCCTTACTATTTGCTAGCTCTGTTAATCTCACTAAATTATCCTAAAAAGGTTTTTCTGATGGACACAGGTGAGACCACGGATTATTTTAGGAAGAGCCAGATTTGGATATCTGGTCATCAGGCTGCTTTGCTTGCTCAAAACATTGCTTAGCTAACACAATTGTTGACAATATTCACAGTTAGAATCTGTTTAAAGGCTACTAATACAATTGTCTTTTATTTTTTGTGCTTTTGTTGTGTTGTCATACATACGTGAATTATTGCATTAATTAATCTTTGTACAATAGAAGATCTGCTGTTTACACATGTTCATGGTGACATCTGGTTTTAAGATAAAACTTTCAATAGCTGGGTGGGAAGAAGAAACAAGTCTTCAAGAAACTCTTGGGGCACAGGGTAGAAAAAGAAAGGACCAATTAATTCTTAATTTAGACTCTCTTTAGTTCTCTTAAACTCATCCTGAACTTCCTTGGTGGGCTGAGAGGGGGCAGGGAAGGGTGTAGCCATTTAAATTATTATTTTTTAATTTATCTGTCAAGACTAGAAAGATTATTTCTTTAAAATACAATTTGAAGTTCACAAAATTTTCTGGGCCATAAATTTTTAACTTACCAAATCTTTCCTCTGGGACAGTCTCACAGTCTTTGGAATATGCTAAGATTTTTTATGGTTAGGGCCCAAGCCACTTGAAATGATTCATAAAAGAACACAGTCTAATAGGGCAAGTTACCTAAATAATTCAATACTGTCATACCCTTTGATAGGTATGCAAGGACCTGAAAATTCCTTTGGAGGTTTCATTTCATTTTCCCTTTAGGCCAGAAACCATTTCTTTTTTTGAAGCAGGGAAATATTTTGCATTACACTGCTTCTTGTCTGGCACCAGAGTGTTTTATACACACTATGACTGACTCATTCCATTTGAGTGAGAGGGGCTTCTGTAGAGCACAGGCAGGCTAAATTCCAAATGCAGTGGTACAGACATCTTAAATAAATAAAAAATAAGCTAGGGAAGTGATGCATGAATCCTGAGCACCTTCTGGGTGCTTTGCCAGATTTACCTGGCTTTACCAGATTAAACCAGTTTTGTACACTACGCTCTGGACAGTGTTCTGTTTGCTTATTTTTTTCCCTGAAACTTCCTTAGATGGATTTTGGGAAACTGGAAAGTCTGCACAGAGTGAATCAATTTCCATGTAATACCTGCAACGTAAATTTGTCTTCTCAGCAGCCCTCTCTTTTTGAGGTAAATAATGAAACATAAACAAAGGAAAAGCCACTAAGGAAAAAGCCCATGGCTAGAGCAAAGCACTGTGGCTAGAGCCAGCCCTTAGGTGCCTGGATGGGAACTAACCAAGCTGCTTTCAGAAGCAGCATAGCCATTAGCCCACCAGGCTGTGAACTAACCAGCTCATCAACAGTGCTAGCTTCGGGATCTCAGCCAGTCACTCACCTCTACCACTGAGTACTCTTTCCTCAATTATATATCCTTTGTATCTTCTCATAGCCTAATTTACATATACTTTCTACTACCATGTTCCTACTTGATCTGTTTGACCCCACTACTACATTAACTAGAAAATGGCTAACTGAACCCTTTTCAGTTTTATGTATAGTGGCATCTTATGGGAGTCCTCACCATAATATTTTTGTATTATTACTCTTTAACTGGGTCTGCAATTACACAGTTTAATTAATTTTTTTTGACATGCATCCATACTGTTTCTTATTCTTTATTTGAAATGTCATCCCCCCCTCCACTATAAAATGATAGTGTCAATCTCTACCAGTATGTGTTGTAGTTGGACTAAATGATCATTGGAAGCCCCTTCCAACTGAACTAAGCCATTCTACTCTGTTCTATATTATTCAGTTGCATATACTATAACCATTCTTCTTTTGTCATATCAAGTACATACCTTTTGATCAATCTTATTTTTCTCAATTCTGATTGTGCTGCTAATGCAATATGTTGATGTGCCCAGGGCAGTAAAGTACTGGGATAGCTGTCAAATATGTGAGTTCTGGAAGGGATTTTTCTGATGCCACCTAAAGAAAAAAAGGGAAAAAAAACCCTTAAAGACAAAGTTCACTAAAACCCAACTGAGGCCATAGGAAAATATAAAAGCACCCCATGTTATTTGGACAGAACTCTATGTTTACACAATCTTAATTACTCTGGTTGTAACTGAACTCTGGTCAGTGTACTTTAAGTCATTAATTGATTTGGTACCTTTGTCTAAGGACAAACATAGTAAAGACAGAGTTAATGTCATTGACCTGTCCAAACTTTCTGCTTATTGTAGCCCGCTTTATTGAATCTGGGTGAAATTGTCTTTAAAGTGGTATAAGGAGAGCAGAACTACATGGACAATTAGTAAGGCCTTGAAGTAGTCTGAACAGCAGGAGTAAATATTTTGTATCCTGGTTGAAGATTTATATCAGTGTGCATAGCAGAAGCTGTGGTACTCCTTAATGAGCATTTTCCAACTTCTGAAATGATGCATAACCTTGTATTATATTCTGAGCCTGCAGTTTTGAATACATGGATACAAGGAAAGTCCATCTACTTTCTAAACACATAGGCTGCTGTGGAAATACTAAAAACTTTGATATGATTAAATTCTGATATTAATTGGGTGATGGTGATTAATAAAGCATATTTTCTTGTTTTTTTTTCCTTTGCTCTTAACGTTTCTATTACAAGAATGTTACAACTTCAGTTGCCAAACAAATATAATATTATCAATATACATCATATGTAATATTACCTCTATATGCCTAATATATACTGTTATAAGATCTTGTCTTTAGAAAGTTGAGGTGTACATTATTCAACTTATCCTTAAAAAGAAAGAAAAAGAGTCATGGAAGGAAGAAAAATGTCCACCAGAATTTCATGTTTTTAACAAATAGGCATGTTTAGCAGCCTTTTTCCAACAAAGCTCTGAATATCTCAGTGCATTATGTACTAAAGCAGCATTTGTGAACCAGAAGCATGCATCCTTAGAGGATTCCTTCTAAGAAGTATAATGGCTGTTATTTTTACCCTTTTAATCCCTAGCCTCTCCTTATTGCAGCTGATATTCTCAACATATGCAATAAGGAGAGCTATGCAGGTAGCACTAGAAATCAACTGCCATCCAAAGACCTAATGCTTACTTCTGTAGCAGCATCTTTGACCAAACATGGGTTAATATGTTGTAAATCTTCAGTTTTCCCCTTTATTTTAATGCAAGTCAAATGTTTTACTCCCAGATTCCACAGCATAGTCATTAACTTCATCTATTTATATTTTAATTTTTAATTTGATATGTGACTGCACAGCAAGGCAGCTTTTAACCAAGTCAGCTGTACATAAAGCCTATAATAAATCTTAATTTCAGGGTGGATATTCCCACAAGACTCTTCCCCCTCTATTAAGGGAAATGTGACTTCTCAAAAACAGGTGCAAGAAAATACTGAAAGTGCAGACATATCTGCTCTGACACATGCTCACGCACAAAAGCAATATTGTAAACTCTATTCAAGTGCGATTCAGAAACGTAACTTATGATTGTTAAACCTACATACTTCAACTCTTAATTGCAGTCTGATTCCTTTGGCTGCTATTGATATCCATACATGATAAGTATTTCCTATTAGAAGCACATGTTTCTAACATACGCTATTTCTGGGTATCCTATCAACACCAATCTATGACAGAAGCCAGCAATAGGGTGAGAGAGGGAAGAAAGAACATTTCCAAGATTATATACTATAACTTGTCGTATCAGTATTTCTACCATTTCTAAAAGATTTGATTCTGAGAAAATACGTGTTATAGAGGAAATTTGTTCAAGGCATATGAGGCTGTAGGCAGGTGTAAGCAGTTTTTGCCCTTGGCCAAACTGATCAGTGTCCCCCACCATACCACCTTATGAGCTACAGTCACCAGCACTAGTTTCCCTTTTGGTTCAGCAGATAAAAATTCTCTCTTTGGAAATTCAGCAGCATGGTTGTTGATTTGCGTGTTAATGCCACTATCAATTTTATACATGACTGCACAACAAGACAGATTCTCCAGGGGTATATGTAGCACCTCTGCTCTGGGGCCAAGGTAGCCTTGATACAGATTCACCCATGATGTGGAGAGGAAGCCCAGGCATCCCACATGCAGATACTTAGCAGTGTCTGTGCAAAACACATTTCAACTACTACAGAAAATCAGGTCAGCTCTTCCCAGCGATCTTGACTGTATAAATAGTATAAAAGAAAAAGACCAACTGAATATGAAAATGTTGCTGTTTTAAATGAAAATCCACCACAAGTTTCACAATGCTGCAATAACTTGAAAGAATAACCCTCATTCCATTTAAATTACTCTGAATCTCCCAGGCTTTCTGAAATGGATGTGTTGTATCCAGCTTTTCTAGAAAAATCATTCCCATGAAAGATCACACCCAGATCCTTCAAAGTGGATAATTACAGTCAGTCTACCTAAAGTTGCCCCAAAGAGTAGTTCAGTTTTTCGTTTCCTGTCCTGAGTAATATTAACATTAACAACTATCAGTGCTGAGCTATGAGAAGTTTTAAATATAGCCATAATTGTAGTGGTGTTGCTATGCACTATTATATAGTTGCCTGCAGATGGCTGCATTTCAATGGCAAAAAACATACTGTGTAAAAACCATTCTCCACCCCCGAAAAAAATCCACCCCAAAACCTGTCCTTAGATGTGTATTTCTGATTTCTAAATAATAATATTAATAATATTAACAATAATAACAATGACAACAGTAATAATAACAACAGCAATAAGAAAAAAGAATCAGTGCAATCCTTTTACATTTACAGCAGCTCATAATATAGTCCCCTGTGTGTAAATCTGTTTCAAAAGTGCTCTAGGATTTTTTATTTCTCTTTCATAAAAGAATGTAAGATCTTAAAGCATTACAGTTGTTCAGAGCTGAAGTTTTAAAAACTTCTCACACTTTTGAGTCTTAACTGAGCAGAAGGACCACCATTGTGGTTACAGGGATTTTTATTATGATTAGAAAGTTAGGGCAAATGTAGAGCAAGGATTCTGACATCCTTCTGCTAGGCTGGAGGCTTAAAGCTCTTTACAATGAATATATCAATATTAAAAATGGAATAACTTTTCAATTATGGCCTGCCCTTGAAATCTCTACTTAATATAGTTACTTCACAATGAGTACAATAAAGCCAAAGTGCCTCTAATTCTAAACTGCACGGCCATAAAGTTACCAAAAGGTTTTTAATGCTTTTTTAAAGTGCTGCTTCTCAGTCACAGTTCTATTCCTCCTGGACTAGATGAAGAATTTGCATTGATTTTGAGGGATTCAGAACAGAGCAGAGTATTTTCTTGCTGATGTTTCACATAGCACTTTTCAGGTTCAGTATTTCAATCTGCTCTACCAAGCACTAAAAGCAACCTTAGAAAGCTGGTAATGCCAATAGCCAAACAAGCAATAATAATATATCAGCCACTAGCTGGGCAAAATGTTGCTTTTCCTTTGCAGATGTCTTCTGTATTTCACAACCACACACTCTGTGTGTTTTTCAGAAGCCTCCCACACTATCAGGGACACTACATAAGTTCCCAGGACATATCAGGATTAATTTCTGGCTGACCCACAGAACTTCCATGCCGAGTTGGGCAGGACCCACTTGTTTCCTTCCAGTAAGGTACAACACTGGTGCAAACAAACACACAAGTAAACAGGTCATTTCAAATCTTTACTTTCACTTAATATTCCAGTCTCTTAAATAGTCCATGTCCACAGATAGAATTAGTTCTCTGGGGATGGGAACATCTTATAGGACCTGTACAGTGCAGATGGCACAATGGGTTGTGAATGCATGCTCTCAAAGGGCTGCTTGACGGTTCATGAAGTGACAATTACTTTCTGAAGTAACTGTCTAAAAGGAGCTGCAGGTTATAGGGCCATGTCTGACAGACAGAAGTCTTTTTGACTTCATGCAGACAAGAAGGTGATCACTTGACCTTACTTTTAAATGAAGCCCAATTTATGTAAATTTTTAAAAGCTCAGACACTCTTATTAATGACAAATACTGAGAAACAAAATGCTAGCCAAGTTATACATCTTTTTTTTTAAGTACTTTCAAACAGAAATTATTTAATAAGACAATAATTTGCATGTAGCAACTTTATGCACCAGCCCATTACAAGCAAATCCTATAGAGAACATCCTGCTTTCTTCAGAACACAATACTGCATCCTTGCGCAAGACACCACACTAGCATATATTATATAAGAGCTTCAATTTCTTCTCTCCCTCACCACAGACAGGACTAAGGCCCAGAATCCTATTCCTATAAAGACAGGTTAGATAGCAGTTAAAGCATAGCAATCTGCTTATCATGGTTTCATTAATCCAGACTTTGAACGTAGTCACTAGTAAATGGGTTGACATATTTTAAGAGCACATATATAGAATTTTTATACCTGGAATTGTCTGGGAAAATGGACACATTAACTATATGAAGTAATTAATGCCAGCTGAGACATTAAATTGGTACTGATTTTGAAACCAAAACCAGCATCTTGTCTTTCAGTGTTGTTCTGGCTACAGAATTCCTTTAGCTCCTATCTGAAAATCCCTTTGAAAAGAGATTTGTTTCCACATTGCTTCACAGTGCCCAGCAGTGCATGTTCCCTTTTGGTCTCTAAAGATAGTTCTGACTGCTTAGTTGCCTTAACTGTTAACCTGTGCATTCCACTTCAAATTCATATTTGAAACATTGGGTTTGGCCACCAGTAGTGTTATGACCAGACTACTAGACTGAAGTGTCCTTCTATCAGTTTTCTGTGTTGCAGCCCAGAGGTGCCTTTCTGATGAATCCCATCAACCTCCTTCTCACGTGTCAAGACTGATGCATGTTTCTTGTTTCTGCAGTTCTTCAAATACAGCTATTTTCCCATATCCATCATGTCTTGTTAAGCTAAGACCTACCACCCCAGCACGAACAACACAAAAGAACCTCAAATAAAATGGCAACACTGTTTATCTTCTCCTTGATACTGCATGGCAGTGCAGAAGAGGCACTTTGGTATGAAACCCACAAGGAAAGCCTGGCCCTGGGAACCTCAAGCAGCTATTCTGTTCCATTCTAACAAAATAATGAGGTTTTAAGGGGTATTGGGGTGTATGGGCGTCTGACAGGAATAGCAAGTGCTAGCAGTTGAGTTACTCTGACAACCCCGTGGCTAATTGTGTGCTACCGCGGGGCCTAACACAGAAACTCAAACAGGTAAATGTTTCTCAGCACACTATTCTCCGTGGGCAGGAGTCCCCATCTGTGGGAATGGCAAGCCCAACACGGGGCTGTCACACCGAGCCCACCGGGCCGCAGTGACTTCACTTGATTCGGAGTGGGGGGAAGTGTCCTGGAGCAGGAGCGGGTCGCGGGGCACCGGCTGAGGCCGAGACAGCCCCGACCCGCGGCGGCGGCGGCAGCGTTACCGGTGCTCCCCCGCCGCTCGGGGCGGGGCTGCGCCTCCCGAGGGCGGGCCGCCGGTGACAGCTGGGGAGGGAGCGCGGCGCCGGCAGCGAGGTGCGGCTGCCGGGCGGAGATTCGCCGCCTGCTTCGCCGCTCCGGACGCATCGCGGCCCCCGGGGCAGCAGCGGGACAGGGGCTTGGCGGGGCCCTCCCGCCGTTCCCGGCCGAGGCGTGGGTGAGTAGCGGCGGAGGGAGGCGCGAGTGGGTGATGTGGCAACTGCACGGGGGACGGGGGTGGAAGGGGGGGAGGGAGAATGGATGGATAGATGGGTGGATGGATTGGGGATGCTGCTGCACTCGGGGCTTTGATCGTGTGATGTGCCCCAAGGGGAAAAAGTGCAGCCCGGGATGTGGGGAGGCCGTGCCCGGTGCCGTTCGTTCCTCCGTGCCGGTGACCCGACGGGCGAAGAAGCCCCGGGAAGGGCGCCCGGTCCTTGGCTGGGCTGGGCGCTGCCGGTCCTCAGGCGGGGAGAGACAGCTCCTAATAGGGCTCCCCGCCTGCTCCTGATCACCCGCAAACCCCCCCGCAGACATCAGCTAGCCGGGGCGCGGCCGAGGAGGGGGAGAGCTCCGGTCACCCCGAGCCCCGAGGGGATGCCCCTGTTCGCACATCCCTGCCGGCAGCCGCCGGTACCTGAGGGAGGGCTGGATAACGGTGCGGCGTGTACCGGCCCGGCCGGGGCTCTGCTCCCCCTCTACCCGGGGCTTTACCTGGGCTCAGGCGGGCGGCCAGGGGCCGCGGCGGGGTTTGGAGCGGCTCTTGCAAGCCGAGCGCTGCTGACATGGGTTGTCTTAAGAGCAAACCTGAGGCCTTCCCTTGGAGGGCTGTCAGGATGAGGCCTTTCTTTTTGCAGGATGCTTGCTGCCTGATATTTACATAATACCTATGCGTAAGGGTGACCTCTTCCCTAATTGGAGGCTTCCTTTCCATTTTCTATGGCAACACTACAGAACAGATCACTCCAGGGGGTTGGATGAGAGGAGTATCTGCACAGGATAATTTTTCTTTATTGGTTGCCCATTAAGCCTCATTTGTCCTAGTGAATGGATGAGATTTTGGGAAAAGTTCTTTCCCTCAACCATTAAACCAGCTGTCAGGCCTGCGGGTCACTGTGGGTTTGTGTGGTCTCCATTTAGAGAGGGGATGGAGTGGACACAGGTTTGACAAAAAAGCAAGAACCATTTTTGATATGTATTTACAGATTATCGGTCATATATTACTAGCCTGGCTGATGACTTCCCTGTACACTGTCTAATCAAACCATCCTAGAAAATAGGTAAATTCAGACAGATGGTATTTAGTTTTATTATTTATTTTAAAAATTCATAGAATTATTAGAGAGAAATCCTAGCGAATTTTGTAAGGGGGAAGAAAATGAGTTCCTACTTTGTTTCAAGATTCCTTTTGCTCCCTGAGATCCCTGTCCTGTGCTTAGGACCCATCAGGTATACACAGTAATGTCTTTTCTTGCATTGTTGGTCTCACTGAGGGTAAGCATGATGTGCGTATGTATTTATGCAGGAATGTGACTCTGTAATGCTGGTTGGGGTCTGCTGTGTTTCATCTCCATGAGATGCCAGTTTGTTTCAGGTTTTATACAGCTAGGGATGAATACTCTGTGTGTTGGTTTTCCAAAGCCTGCTGATTGTAAGACACAGTAATTCATGGTGCATTTAGGCAGGAAGGTTTTTATGAAGAGTTCAATCCTGCTTAATTATCTTTTGAGATGGTGCTTTTGTTCTGCATTGAAAATCTGCATGCCTTAATAATGCTAAAATTAGTTCTTCTAATACAGGAGCTGTGATAGTAGGGCTTAGAACATTTGTTTTCAGTCTCTTCTCTATATATATTTCTTGGTCTGTTGGGATAACTTTGTTTCTTACACCTGAGGTAGAGTGGGATCTTTTTGGGTTTGGGGTTTTTGGTTTTGGATGGGTACAGGTAGTGAGGATGTTAATCTGAATAGGTATGTTAGAGTTTTATACAGAAGGGCCAAGAATCTTGGACCTTCCAGAAGAAGTGAGTCCTCGTGGCTGAAGAGACTACTGTTTGGAGAGATGCTCTACATGTTTAAGGAGTCCACCCCCTAGGACTCCTTCACTGAAGCCCTGAGGCTTAAGTCTGCTATGGGCTGAGATAACAGTAGTGTAAGAGGCCATTGGTATGTTTTTGCACAACACGTATAAGTACTCCATCATGCAGATTGAGGCTTTTTTTGGTTTTGTTTTTGGAAATGCTCTGAGCAATGCTCACTCTCCACTTAAATGTATGTTCCTTTAGTGTCTTAGATTGTTGTTATGGGAACACTAGAGTTGGAAATATCCTCAGAAGAGGACATGGGTTGAACCTGAGATAAAAATGAGGCTTGAATTGGAGCAGATGTGCTCTGTTAAATGTTCACCTTAGTATGCAGTGATAGAATACAGGTTCCTCATGACTTTTTTCTTAGAGGTCTGTCTCATTCAAACTCACTTTTTGTTTTCTATAGTGTCCCCAGCACTGTCTCTGTTATGGTTTATCCCAGCTCTGCTGTCAGTTTCTGCTTTTAAATACGATTTGTCAACATTTAAATGTTTATAGTTATTTTAATGTATAGGTTTTTTTTGTTGTTGGTTTGTTTGTTTGTTTTGTTGTTTTTTTTTTTTTTGTTTGGTTTTTTATTTCTGTTGAATAT
>NDXB01003255.1:414314-424760 GCA_002631895.1 Agapornis roseicollis | reverse complement strand
AGGTTTTTTTTTTTTTTTGTTTGTTTTTTTGTTTTTTTTTTTTTTTTTTTTTTGTTTGGTTTTTTATTTCTGTTGAATATCAGATTATGTTAGAAAATAGAAGATGTAGGAGTAGCAAGTGTATTAAGGGAGTAAATGGGCCTAGGCCAGATTTCTGGACAGTGTAAGGCCAGCTTTCTGGACAGTGTAAAGCCAGCTGGAGCTGGCATAAATAGATGCTCGGGAACAGAAAATAAGGAAGAATGTGAGATTGGATTGCCTCTTTGTATGAAGCAAGGTTGGTTGCATGCTGTCTCTCTCTAAAAGGATATATGGACATGTACCACTGATTACTGCATCTCTGTCTATTTATTTATTAATTTTGATCTAAGGTTGCTCTCTCATCAAGGAAATTATTAAATCCCTCCTCATGTTCTTGTCTGTAATCCTGACTTTTTTTTTATTCTCCATGTTCATTAACTCTATTTTGCTTCAGTTTGAAGGGGGAATATGAAGCCTTAATTGCAGCTTTGTGTACTGATACGCACAAGACCATTACATCTCTTTTGTTTTTCATTAAAAAATTCCATTCTTAGAACAGTTGCTGATTTATGGTACTTATTTCAGTGTACTCTGTATCATTCAGGAAAATCAGTTTCATAGTCATTGTTCCATGGTTTATTCACATTACAGTAGGATATCACAAGTTCATGATCTAAGAAAGTGCTCTTTTTGCCATCTTGGGAAGGCTTTCCTTTGTATGGAAATTTTGTAACCATATGTTTAACTTTTCCTAAGATCATTTTAAATATAAAACTTTATCATCCCTAACTTCAATAAAATGAAAAATATCTATACTAGTTCAATAAAAATGGCACAGATTCATTCTTAGTGGGGCAAAATGGAACCACGGTAGTAGTTTTATTTTTAACTTATTCTTTTTCAGTATATCTTCCATCCTTTGCATATTCTTATGAATCATATTTTTTTTCAGCATTATGGTATGCTTTCATAGGCCTTTCTTTGAATTCACTAAAACTTTAAGTTGGTTACTTCCTTACTTGCAATATTTCATCATCTAATAAGAACGGCAGCTTAAGAGAAACTTCTATGTGCTGTGATAGGTGAGGTCTTCCCCTCTTCCTTGTTCAACATAATGCCAGGCTCTTAGACCTGATATTTGATTCCACAGCTACCTTTGGTACATTCTTTGTTTACCATACAGTCTCTCAAACATGTGCATAAGTGCAAGTAAAGAGGTATTTGGGAAGCTCCCACCTGCAGGTGTTAGAGGTGAATAAGGTGCTTGATGTAATGACAAATACAGTTCAAAAATCTTGGGTTTGGTCCACCTGAACAGTATTTTGCCTGTTCTGTAGCACCCTACCTGTAAGGAAAGTGGAAGTTGTTTGAGAAAGTGTATTTCTCATCCTTTTCAGTGTCAGTTTGACTTAGCTTTCATCCTCTTGGATAACTGAGAGTTGTCCTCCATTTCAGCTGTCTTTGACAAGACATCGATATTGAACATTTTTGTTGTCCTTCTGATAGCCATTACCTTTCCATTCAGTACGGAAGTGTTACTGATGTCACCCGGCTGTGTTTGCCAGTTTCACTTTTGCTTTAGGGTTGCTGTGCAGCATGTGCTGCAGATGAAATGCATGGCTTCCTGGGTGTAACCTCAGTAAACGGTATCCCTTTAGCTATGGTCAGCGTGACTGTCAGCCTTCATTATGGGCACCATCTGCATATCTGGTTGCTTTGACTTCATTATTCAGGTGAGGAGGTGATTTTTCCCCCTGTGAGTATGATGCACTCAAGTTTAATCCTAACAATGTCTATTTGTTTTAAGATGGGGTGAGCCAAGTGGCACATTGGTACAATTGAAACTAAAGTATTATTGCTATGATCTGTATTGTGAGAATAAGAGTGAGCTACTGCAAAGCAATCTTCCTTGGGTTCTTCCAAATTTACCTGATTTCTCTTCTTAATGATTAGAATGAGGAACTTCTTATCCATCCATTTTGGCAAGACTTTCCAATATGTCAGTGATCACAAGGCTAAGATTTCATCTTTTTTTTTCTGTTTTCTCTCTACTGCAGTATCCAGCATATGGTAAGTGTTTATTTACTGCTTCTATTTATGCTAAGAAAGTGTCAGCTTCTATTTATGCTAAGAAAGTGTCCAATGTTTTGCATTTCTTCTCACTATCTTGCATTTGAGCTGCCATCCAAAGGTACAAGCTTTTTTTACTTGTAAGCGCCTAATTCTCTGAATAAGCTTGTTCTCCATGTTTATAAATACTTGTGTCAATGTGATGCATATTTATTCTGTGTCTAATTGGGCACATTTCTGAGGTGAAGGTTTTATTTTGTGAGACAGTGATTCCTGTTCTGTTTCAGTCTCTAAGCTGCAAGTATTTTTATGACTTTGGAGTAACTCCTTCATGTAGTTCTTTCTTCACTATGCAAATGCAAATACACTGTGGTCCCTGTCAGAATGGAGAGAGTGAATTGTGATGTGTTGCTTCTCTAAATTGCTTAGAAATGAGAGATGAAACCTCAAGAACACAGCTTTTTCCCTATCAATGTCTAAAACGCCACTTTCACAATATTTTTACCTTATGCTGAACTACCTTGAGTCACATTTTGGTATTTAATGTAGCACAGATCATGTCTTAATCATTCCTTCCTAAATTTGTTAGGTATAGACTGTATTATAATTATACTCTTGAAAATTTAGTGTAGCAGAACTTTATTTTTTGAAGAATTCAGTCATATTTCCTCTCATATTCTTTCCTGAACTCTTTATTTCTTATACCAAAAAAAATGATCTACAATTGCATTTTATCCCAGCATTGTGTATCAGTGTTCTTTGATACTTGCTCATTTTAAGAAAGATCACAGTGAAAACCTAGCTGCACTATGGCAAAAGAAAATAATTCAGCTGACCAGTAAGGACTTAATTCTCACAAAGACAGACTTCAGCTTCTCTGTGCAGCATAGTTCTAGAAGATAATCATTCTATAAGCTTTTTCATGTGGCTTTGGCCGCTACCATGTAGGATGGGGAGAGAGGATAAGATGCTGTGACCCAACAGTGTCTGTTCTGGTAATTCTGAGTCTTTTAGTAAAATGGCAAACACTTATTAAAAACTTTAATTACATTTGCTGTAGCCTGACTTCCTATGGAAATGAGGCTTAAATGCTCCTGCTGTCTTTTAGTCTGCTATGAGTATTTTGTGCATTTGTTGGCCAATTTCAAACTGCATTTGTAAAAGAAGGGTTGAAGTCTCAAAGATGTGTCTCATGCTCCAGAACTCAAGATGCATATACTTCAGAAGGTTAGATGAGCCTTTCTGTATTTGTAATCAAGTTTCGCTGTTGAGTGGCACTAACTTGTATTCTCTGCAGTGGGCTACCTCAAATAGTGAATATTTTGGGGCTATTTTTTTTTATTCCTGACATATTATGCCATTATTAATGTCTTCTGGTTTGCCTTTTTGTTTGTTTGTTCTGTTTGTGTTTAAGGGATTACCCTCATGTTACAATTTCACAAGATTTTTTAGATTCTAAATTCTGCCAGCCAGGAAGTTGGGGCTATTACTACCTCTTTCAGTAAACCCCAAAGCTTTCCTCCATTGAGGCTAATTGTACCAACGCTGCCTTTACATTAATAACAAATATTCTGTGTATATATTTTTTTTCCAATTTATTTATTTTTTCTGTTTTCCATTGCATAAGAAAGCCTGAAATAATTTGGGTTTTCTTCTTTTTCTCATCTTTCCACCTTAGCTTTTCCTAGGTGTTTTTCTAGTCTAGAAGACAGATGGCTATTTCTGCACCACTATGGCGTATCATGACCACAGCCATGCTTAGATATATATGAGGTAGATTTAATCTACCTCTTTGGCTATTTATTAGGGATCTGGTTATTGAGCAAAAAGCAGTGGTTTCTAAGAGAAAAATAATAAATGCAGAGAACTCTTGAGCACATTCACAAATGTGCACCCAGAAAACACTTCAAGGATTAACACAGAGATAAGTATGTTTGGGGAGACAGTATATGGGACCAACTGGATGAAATAGAACATTCCTGTATACTAGCACAAATTTCTTAATAATGCCAAATTATTCTTTATGAGGGGATGTATTGGAGATGTGCCTGATTTAAATAGTATTTAAGCTTTAATCAGAGTACTTAGTATCTTTAATCTATATATTGTCCAGGAACTGAGAGAGGTTAATCCTTTAAAGAGCACAAAAGCAACCTATGTTGCTCACACAAGGCAGAAGAATACCAAAAACTTTCAGAGGGACATGTCCCCATATCACTGTAGGTAATAAACACTATGCATTTCTTACAGTTCTAGATCTGTTAATCTAAAATCCTGCTAGATGTCAGTAAAGCAGAGCCTTAAATATCATGATTGTCAAGAACAATAGTTCTCGTCTGAAGAAAAAGCAGAAAAAGCAGGTTTGCTCTTCCATATCTAGTATATCTAGCTCTTGTGCATCTAATGCAAAAATCCATTACTGGTTCAGCTGCCACAGTCAGCTATAACTGGCATGTGGAGTAAGGGAGCTGGAAAAAATCCATGGTCCTGCACTGGAATGCAGTAATTGCAAGCTCCTTTCTGTGATCTGGGACCATATGCATGAATCTATCACAGCATGAATCTTAGATCTATGCGGCATAACTAGCTTGTTCTAGTTATTTCAGATGCCCTGGAACAACCCCTCTGTTTCCCAAGGAAGTTATTTTTATATATTGATATATAACTGTGTTGGGAGAGGGAAAAATTCAAATGGATGATATATTTTGAATTGTAGGAGAATAACTATTTCCATGGTCAGTTTTCTTGTGAAAAACAGGTCCAAAGAAGCTGTATGGAAAGTAGGTAAGTTAATAATTGTACGAAAGATGCAAAAGGAAATGAGTGAGTTAAAAGAATATGCTCTATAGCAAAAATAAGAAAGAGTAGGCGTCCATGTAGGCAACTTTGTTGATGGCAAATGCTACGTGTTCTTATTTTGCTGTGTGCTTTTTCATGATGGAGGAATGGATGTTCTGCACAGTTTAAGCAACATCATTCTGTTTTATGCTGTAATATTTTTTCCTTATGTGAAAAGAATCATAAAGGCTTCAATATGTTCTTTGGTAATGAAACTGCACAATGGGAGACTCTTATTTTGAGAGTTCTTGAATTGCACAAACCACTTTTTCTTTTTTCTTTCTTGTATTGCCAGAGATACATCTCACCCTACAGGTGATGTAACTGTTGTCATGGGTTCTCTCTTGCAAGGGTTGTAGGTTTTTAAATAATAAATTAACAACCCTCTTGATACTGAATGGTTTAGTTCTGACCTCAGCTCCAGTCTGTATAACCTGAATCCATCATCCATACATCCATCACCTTTGTCACATGTGCTCTAGATTTACATTGGATGCAAAGACTTAAGTGCTCTTTAAATCTGTATTGCTGAGCTCAACAGGAATGTGGGAAATGAGTTAAAGGAAATACTGTCTTATAGAGCTCTAGAGGGGCACTGAAAACTGTCAGCCCTTGGTTCTGTCATCTGGGCTTCAAACTGGATTGGGTAGTACCTATGCAGATGTGAAAATGAAGCTTTAACCTATAACCATAACAAGCAGAATTTCAAAGCAAGCTCCAGATCTGAGATTTCTTTTCTGCATGCTGTTAGTAGTATTTGTGCTAATAAACAGCTTAGAATTAGAAATATTGGTCTCAATGGGACTGTCAGGTTAAAATAATATTTGTTTCTAGCAATGTATAATTTCAAGGAAATCAATTAAATATCAAAGCTTCATTATTTAAGCAGTTCAATTAAATTTTCCACTTCTTTCTCTGGTTTCGTAAAGTTGGAGTAGATGGGAGAATTCTGTGGCCTTTGTAATCAAAGACATATAAACTTTCTTTTTATTGCAAGGAAAACCCCCACATTTCTAATAACATTGTGATGCATGGGGGTCTTAACCTGCAAGATGTGGCCAGACTTGTATATTTACATGATTTTGCCTTGGGTGTGCCTGGAGTGATGTTGTGCAATACATTTCAAGATTGATGCCAACTTCATTGTAGATGTAAGAGACATCTACAGTCTGCCAGGTGGATTGGAATTTGACTCTGCTTCTGTTCCAGAGTGTATGTGTGGGGAATAAGTCTCTGTACAGAGATTTATTTAATCTTTTAATGTCAGGGGAGTATGATCTGCTGCTTCTGTGTTTGGAATGCTTGCTATGGAAGTATGTCAAGGAGACAAAGCCATCACCTTGTTCTTGATAATGCAGAAAGCAGAGTTTTCAAAACTGGTTCTTGTTTAGTTATCCTTCTGCTTACCCACATGGCAAGAAAGGAATAAATTCTTTTGTCATCCTTCTACATGAGATACTGAGACAGTGAGAAAATGCCATGTTCATAATGTTGATCTATATATAAATTGAAGCTCAGCTTTATATTTTCTAACATAGCTAAAACTCATTGTGTTTTTTGATAAGTACAAATTATATTCAGATGTTTCATGTCTCCATACAATAATCTGCATATCATTTTATACTTCATTAATAATCTTCTCTTCTTATTTCATAGCATGAGTTCTCAGTTATTGAAGTTTTCTTCTTCCGTTATTCATGAAGCACGCAAACCTTATGTGTAACTTGAATTTCAGCTTTTTCTGATACCTATTTCATTTGACATTTCCTTTTTACATTATTGGTGCTTTTCTTCCATTGAGGTTGTCTGTCTCTGTAGGATGGAATACACATTTCAGTCTGCACAGATCACCTGTATGTGAATTAGTGTAATACACAGTTATTAATATTAAAATATTCGTATTATGCAATTTTAATAATAAATGTTAATGTCAGTTCAAATCTGCCCATAAAATGCCAAAGAAATACATTTTCAATAAATTTTACTGCAAAGCATGGAGTTTATCTTTCTAAATTCGTCAGCTTTCTACCTGAAAATTTTATCATGTTGGATGACTTTAAATGCATGGAAAATTTAATAGCGAGTTACTTAGTTCCTAATTTCTGATTTGGCTTTCAGTTAGCTTACTGATAACTTCCTTACTACCTTTTTTTTTTTTCTTTTTCTGAGGGAGTGTAACCATCCTTCTAAATTTTAAATGTTACAAGTATTTATTCAGCTTTGAAGCTCAGTTTGAATCTCAGTTCACGTGCTGAGTCACTTTTTAATGCCAGGTTTTCCCACTGTTTGTATTGTTTGCTTCATGGACATATAGATTAGCTTTCTTTAGCTGGGGATCAATGCTGAAAACAAGTATTTGCATCTATCAAAGCAGCATTTATCAACAATTATCTTTAGACTTTCCCACTGAATCTGTCACTTCATTGTGCAGTAATTTATTGCATGCTGTCCCTGCCCATGGAAGGGGGGTTGGAACTACATGATCTTAAGGTCCTTTCCAACCCTAACTATTCTATGATTCTATGATTGATTCTATGATATGACATACACAAAGCCCTAGGTGAACAGAGCTTCTGAGATGGTTCAGCATCTGCCTCTTGTACAATTCATCCCAATGACCAGGTATGGCACAGGATTCCTGTCTCTCTCTCTCCCCCCGACTGAGCTGCTTTGAAATAAATGTGTGTTATGTGAACAACCAAGTCAATGCTGAAATTGCTGGTAGATTTGAGACAATGTACAGTATTGCAACTTTTGAAATATGTTCAAACGCTGTCATATCTAAATGCTATTTTTCTGTTTTAAATTTGAAAGATTGAAATAACAGATTAATTGCTGAATATGGTGGGAAACAAGATAATTATATTCTGCTTCCTTTTCATGTTGCTTTTACACTTTCACAAAGGGCAGCTTTCTGTGTTTCAGATGGTACAGTAATGCATGAAAATCCTGGCAGCAAAAGTCTTCACAGAAAGCTTGGATACAAGACAGGTTGCATTAAATGTAGTGGTAACATTGCATTCTCATGATGCAGAAACAGGATCTTAATTGATAGGTGCATGACATGGTGGAAGAGATAAAGGGATTCACATTCTGGCTCATTCCCATTAGAGAATAAAATCTCTGATCTATTTGTATACAATAGTTAAACAATCTAAGGGCTCAGATTGCCAGCCATCAAACGTGCTATTCTCTTCCCTTCTTCCCATAGGTTTGTGTTCTTTTCTAAGAAGAGACCATTGTTTTTTCCTGTCATCATGGTTTGTTGTTTTTTTTAGGGTTTTTTATATAAAATATTTAAGTAAAATAGATGTAAACTGTTTTCCTGTGAGGTGCCTCATTGTTTCCTTTATGAAGAGCTAAATCAGTGGAAGAACTTTCCACTGGACTATAGCCTTAGCTTTAAAGGGAAATAATTAGCATTTGAAGCCAAGATACCATGCTTATGGTCTATTGGCCTTATTTGGCTTTGGGAATGCCATGTCTCTATTCCTGGTATAGCCGCTGTTCTCTGAATCTTTCAATCTGTGAACTGGATATAACAACAGAAAGGCATCCTAGTGCCCAGAGAAAATGTGATGATCTGAAACTGCATCTCTTTGAACTGCATTTTTAGTACTTTTCCTGTATATACAGTATCATAGACACAGTGTAAAGAAAACAGCTACTGACAATGAAATTCAAACTATTTGTATGCACATACAATGTTTTTTGCATTATGAACATTTATTGAGATGATCTTCAAGCTGACAACCCTTTCAATATAGCCAAATCTAGAAACAACAGGTAATGAATGTATGTGATACACTTGCAAATCATAATGATGAATTCTTAATCTCTTCTTCTGTTTATAGTTGAGCTTTTTATTATTCCTGCCCTTGTTTCTTGCATCTCCCATGGCCAGGCCCAGGGCACCTTTGAGCAACCTGGTTTAGTGGAAGATGTCCCTACTTGTCGCAGGGGAATTGTAACTAGATGATATTTAAGGTCCCTTCCAAACCAAACCAGTCTGTGATTCTATGATTCTATGATATTTCATGCTGTGCTTGATTTCAAAGAATATTGTATTTGGCAAAGTGTTTACAGTATGTGGGTCAAAAAGTGTCTTCTGAAAAGCTTAATCCTTTTCCCTGATCCATTTTACCACCTATGATCTTAATGTGCTGCTTTTTACATACATCTTTTGTCACTACAGCTGTCTTTCAGCATGCAGGAGTGAACTAAACTCCTTTCAGTATTCCATTAATGCCACTGCTGGTCAGTTGGCAGATGTTACCAAGTGACCGACACTCACCCTGGCTCCCGCTGATCCGCAAGTGCCATATGTGTCTGCAAGACAGGTGGCTGAATGCAGGGCTCTCGACTGGGGAAGCCGAGCTCTCAGTGGATGCTCTCAAAGAGATGAAGACATTTCTAAGATGGATGAGCATTCTTGTCAGTAGGTTTTTAAAGGAAAAAGAGGTCACCGAGATAATAACTCACTTAACTTAGAACTTGAGACCTAAAGCATCTTTCAGTATCCTCTGCATTCATTCATTCATTATCTTTTAGTTAGGCATCTGCTCTCTCTGTGAATGCTCTAGTGTCAAAGAACTTACTGATTTCTTTAGTTACTTAATTACACTGACTAATTCCCCTGCATGAGGAATCTCTTAACAACACTGTGACTATGGCTATGTATCAAATATAATGCAAATAAAAATACAGCTTCTATGTTATAAATATGAATTAAATTAGGCAATAGTTTATTTTTAGGTTGCTAATTATATTGAAGATCAAGTTGTTAAACAAAAACGTTCTTTTCTTTGAGCAATTTTTACAATGAAATTGTACTCTCATCACTGTGTTGAGCAAGGAACGTGCTGGCAGGCGTATCTGGGTTAGGCTCATTAGAAGCTCCTAAAGCAGGATTACATAAGTGGGACCCTATCTCCTCAGGTTAAATATAGCTCTGTAGTTTAGTCTAACATGTGACTACTGCAAAATCACCCGATATTGACTGACAGTAGTAGGCTGACTTGTTCACCTTCTCAGTGCTATGCTTAAAAATGAAACAATGACAATATGACAAAATTCACACATGAATCTTTCATTGAATTAATTGTGACTTTATTGCTGTTATTTAGGGTGGGTTTTTTTTTCTAAACTAAACTATTAACTAGTGAGATCGGAATAAACTTGAAATATACACAGCATACTTTTCATTGATCTACTTTTTTTTCTTTAATTGAGTTATAAAAAGAATTTCTTTTTCTGTTTTAGGCTGTAATCTTGGAGAGTGCTTCTACAAAAGCACATATAGTGCTAGCTATAAAAAAATAAATCTGGGTTTGGTGCAATGCATTCTATTTCCATTGACTTGAAACTTGTTTCAAAAACCTTTATCTGGAAGGCAAACAAAAGAAACCTGAAAAATTGGAATGTTTTATTTTCAAATTGTTTTTCAAATAGATTTCCTTAATTTTCCTTCTTTTTTTTTTTTTTTTTTTTTTTTTTTTTTTTTTTCTCATATGAATT
>NDXB01003255.1:362837-414219 GCA_002631895.1 Agapornis roseicollis | reverse complement strand
TTTATTTTTCTTTTTTTTTTTTTTTTTTTTTTTTTTTTTGCCAGACACAAAGGAGCCTGGGAGGGACTTGTGAAAAATCACGTTCTCCTAGTGAACAAATAAACTTTAAACAATCTCGGCTTTTTGTTTGCTTCTCAGAAAAACATCTTCTCAGATGGATCTGTAAATACTGTTGATACTTTCTTTGCTTCTTCTTGAATTTTTGATATTTGGGTCAAGGACTACCCTGTACTATTAATTTTAGCTTTGGTGTCAAGGCAATAAATGTGATAATGCATCCAGCATGTTCAAGCATGTGTTAAAAGTATTGTAGACAGGCAACATATGCTTTAACAAGATGTGGCATTGCTAGTTTGAGCCTGGCTCTCCTTGAGCTTTTTATCTGTATCAGTTTAGGTGATTTTATAGATGATGGTTTTTTTTTCATCTGGACAAGACTCCTGCAATATTGTAACAGCTGTGGTGCAAGATTCCAGTAATCCCTAGATAAAGACAGTGTGCTTATGTGATGAGCAGTGCCATTTTCACAGCTAGGCTTTCTTGAGCATTTCTGGAATTCCAAGGAATAAGTAATCATTAGTGCAATTAACAAACTATTTTGTCAAGATAAGTTTGAATTTGATTGCTTTTCAACTCATACAGTACCTGATGCTCCCCTTAGTGTATTTGGTTATATGTTTAATACTTTGATAGATAATCTAGAAAGAGGTACTGTAATAATTGTTTTAACACAAATTTTTATTTTACAGTATGTGAATTAAATCAGACTGCCTGTCTAGCCTGTAAGAGATTCAGCATCTCTCTTGCTAACTAGATATTTTGCAGGTGCTACTATAAAAATAACTTCTGTAAGAAGTCACTATCTAATTTATCTTTCAGATTATTTGCAGTACAAGATTTACCAGAAATGTGATGTGTAGTTGGTAATAGAGGAGTTACAAAATTATAAACTTCATACCAGTTAGAAAATGTGGAGAGGAGCTCTAAGAAAATGGTTTGTAAGGCTAGCAGTGACAGGGCAGCTGTATTTCTGTCTGGAATTTCCCAGGCAGAAGAATGTGCAGGAGATGTACTGCATTGAATTGCTATTGCACACCCTAGGTGGTTACTAAGTGTGTCACATTTACTGTTCATGGGCAGTAACTTCTTTGTTCCTCGAAGTCTTGGCTTGCTCACTGAGCATCACATATGTACAGTGACTGAGTCCAGATTTTTCTTTATATATTACTGGCAAATATACAAATTCCTTCTAGGTAGGAAAAGTGAAAATGTGCAGGTAAAATCCAGGTCATTGGTGCCTTGCATTGTGGTTTATATTTCTGGTTCTGAATGGTCCTTGTTGTAAGACAACCCTTTTCTAATGCTTTGTGCAGACTGTTCGTATGGGTGTCTTGCTTCCACAATTAGAATTCCACTAAATTGGAGCACTTATTGACAATGCTTTATTAGTGTGAGACAAATTTTATTTACCTATTTAGTTATTTATCCCTCTTTCTGAATTTAAAGAGCACCTGTATACATTTGTTTAAGCTTTTTGCTAAGGAGCTTGATCTCAAGGTTCTTTGCTCTATTTTCTTTTCTAAATTTGGGTTATGTAGCATTTGTAAATATACTGGGTCAGTGGGCATGATGGCATCATGGCCTGAATATCAATTTGTTTTCCCCTCATCTGAAACCAAGCAGGATACTATTTTTGTTAAAATTCCCAGATCACAGTGACTTTGTCAAGCCAGAGAGAAAGAAAAGAACAGCAGTGTTACAGCATGTACCTATACATGCTATATATGTATGACAGCACAGACCTTTGGTTTATCTAAAAGTATGAGTGACAGAAAGAGCAGCAGTGGAAATGTGTAATGGTGTTAGCATTGTGTGTTCTACCTTTATAGAGTGCTGTCATCGTTCTGTAACTTCCAGAACATTTTTGCTGAACTACTGGTTTGCACCAGTGCACTGTGTTTCTCCATCATTTTAAATTCCTTTTTCCCTCTGCTACAGTTCCTTTTTTATGATACTTTGGAGTGCAGTTACATCCTGTCTTTTCCCAGTGTGGTGGTTCTTAGCAGCACACAATTCTTCAGTTTTAGCATAGTGCTTAGGCGAGTGCGTCTATAAACAGTGGGTATAGTTGTTATCCAGATTGATAGTTGATTTTAGTGGAGTCATATAACTACAGGAATAAATGAGACAAATTAAAAAAGGGGGAGAATAGGGCGTGCTATAATAATAATTGTAATAAAAAAATAATCAGAGGGGAGAGAAAGACATACAGATAGGAAGAGCACAAAAGAATGACTAATTTTTATCTTTTGCTGTAAGGAGGTAGTCATATCCAATAAGATGAAAGAGTTTTCTTTGTATACACATAGGGATGACAGTGAATTAGCTCCACTTTAATGAGCAGGGCAATACCGTCTCTGTGTATGACACAGGCACTTGGCAGTGCTAATGTGATCTGGGCTGGCTTAAGCAGATGATTGCATTTTTGTTGAATTAACTAGAACAGATGATAGGAATGACAGCACAGTGCTGTAACTTCTCAACAGCTGAACTTGAAGGTTTATACCTTAGGATTTTAAATAGGAAGTTAAAATTTAGAGCCCAGTACTGTTGTATGATTTGATTTTTATTAAGCTATCTTTTTATTGTGAAATATTAGCTTAATTGTGAAGACAGGTGTTTTTGCTGATGGAGTTTGCTTATAGCTCTCTCAGCTTTCTCACTATAAATGCTGCTCACTTAAGAACAAAACTGTGGAAGCTGCTTAAGGCTGAATAATTGAAAATGTAGAGACACTGGTTAATAGTCCTTTACCTTTGAATAGTTCTATTTTCAGGATAATTTTAATAAAAATTATTGTATAGATTATTGTGCCATTTTTTTTTTTTGATCGAAGATATAATACATTTCCCAGTGAGAATGCCAAGGTAAATATTCACTTTTTAGGAAGAACTATTGCCTTATTTTTATAAAGCCCCTTTGCTTAAAGAAGTTTTTCCTGATAGTTCCCAGCAAGAGAGAGATCTACAAAAAACCTTATTCACAAAACATTTTACTTAGTATCTGAACACATGCACACTATTGCAAGTCAGTTTTTTTACTCTTTGTAACTAAACCAATTTCTCCCTCTTATAGAGTACTAAAACTTTGCTCATTAACTATGTTCAGTATTTCATATGTTCAACTGCTGACTTCTCTTCCTTTCCCCATGCTCTCAAGTGACAGCTTCCCATTTGTTCTCTGTTCCTAGAGAAGGAAACCATCCCATAGTAATATCCTGATGAGAATATTTTTTAGTTTATCTTTTCAGAAGGATATTAAATCAACCAAGTTTAATTTTTTAAAGGTCTGTTTCTGAGACACAACTTCTCTGTGCCTGGCCTTTCATACTTAGCCCCAGCATCTGCCCATTTCTGTTGTTATTATATCATATCAAGTCATATTATCACTTTTTCAAATATCAAATATAGTTTTTTTTTACATTATCCTGTAAAGGCCTCGCAGGTATTGGAAGATGCAACACAATGTGCATAATATTGTCCAGTGCTCAAACAAATTATATTGTTCCTCTTCCTTTAATCTCTTCTCTTTCTAGAAATCCCTGCAGCATTTCTAATAAAGGGTTCAAAGTCTAATAGCAGTGGAAATCCTTGGAACCACCTGTACCACTTTAGATGATTTAAAAATCCATTGTTTGCCAAATGCACCCATTTACTGCAAATACAAAGGGGGGAGGATGCAGATATTGGCATTGTTTTGGAACAGGGAGTAGTTTAAATGGTCTCCATTTCTTCCTTGAAACAAAAATAATGAATAGAAAATGCCACTATATTTTAGGCAGGAATGCTATCTAAAATCAAACTAATGTCATTATCAGTCCTTGGAACTGTTTGCAACAGGTAGAAAAGTACAATACATTCTATTTGTCATAATTTTTTACAGCTATGGTTAATTTTAAATTGTCACCTGGATCGCTGTGCGTGTTTATAAATAGCTGGAAAATGATCACATCCATTTGTTTTGTTTTGTTTTGTTTGTTTGTTTGTTTGTTTTTTAATTAAAAATCAGGTGGGCCATAGGACATTAAGTTCTGATTAGATATTTAGTGGGCAGAAGTGGATGTAAAAGCTGAAATTGGCTTCTGATGCAGGTTAGGCCTTAATTGTATAAAAGTTTTGGAAAGCAACACTGCGACTGAAAGAGCATTTTCAACTCCCCTGGCATGCCCAGCTGCTTTTTCCTCTGCCAACCTCCCCTTTGTGCTGGCTCCAGCATTTTCAGATTGCAGGATGAATTAGCGCAGAGAGATTGATGAAGGTTAAAGACATTGAGAAAAGAGAAAGCTTCACTTTTAGCTTGGATTGGTTCTCTCTTTTGGCATAGCACAGATGTGCTGGCTCAAAGTAAGGACAGAACTATTTCTTTTTAAGGTTTACATGGGCTTGAAGTGTTGATGAAACTATGGCCTTAATTGCAGTATGCCACAGCAAGGGAATAAGCACTTTCTCAGTGCTACTTCTAAGCATTGCCTCTGGTATTACTAATTACCAATTTCTACGAAGATGATAGTTCAGATACGTGCTTCAGCACTCATTTCTTGTATACTATTCTTCTGCTTGTGTCTGATGATCCTCATGACCACTTTCCCTGAGAGCAACAGGTTGAAAACTGACTTAAATCACTGATTCTCTACAGCAACCCCTGCTGAAGTTTAATGATTTCCAGTGCTGAATTCTGCACAGGTCTGTTGGTATGTGCCTCTGTAAAGCTGAGATAGTGTTAGGTAGGGTGTTGGGACTGACTGGGTGTCTGCAGGCAGCAGTAGCAGCATCAGGTCATACATGACCGCCAGTAGGTGCTAGGTTAGCGAGGCTGCAGGGAAAGGCTGTATCACAAAGACGTTGAATTGCCCAAATCTAAACCTGCGATTCTTAAAAAGTCCTCATAGTAACTTACACTGTGGAAGGGTCTGAGTTTGTGTGTCCATGGCTTGGTTTGACATTTTTTAAAGTTAGTACAGATGTTTCATTGCTAAACCAGTAACTGTTCACCTGCATTTAACCTAACCTGTGTCCCCAGGGGGGACCAAGTCAGAAGGTGTGTCATGCTAACAAAGGCTGGTGAGTTGGCGCTGCCTTAAGAAATGCAATTACTGGAATTTTTTGCTCAGAAATACAGTCAGAGGAAGAGTTAGGGTCCTTTTCTGTGGTTGTAGAAGTCTTTTGCCCAAATCAGAAGTAATCCTCATACAAAATATTATAGGATTGCAGTTCCCTATTGAAACTAGGTCACTCTGTATAAAATAATTAAAGATTTATTAGTCCTTAGGGAAGAACCCAGATCTCTAGACTAATATTTGGGGCCCTCAGTGGAGAATAATGAATCAGTCATTTGCTGGGCAAGCACTGCAATCATTATAATTGTGTGCAGGACTGTTAAAACATGCTCTTTCAATGCAGCCTAACAATAAAATCGATACCTGCTTCATATTGTTTTAAGAGAAGGGCATGGTGAATTGGAGTAAAAATGAGGGCTTAGAGCTCATCTTTGGAAATCTAAGATGCAGAAATACAGCTTATTGCCTGTTTTCTGCAGAGGACTGTATAAAAAGGGAAAAGTGAACTTTCCCTTTTATTGTGGAGGCACAGGAAGGTCTGAAGGCTGGATATTCCACTTCCTTTAAGTTATTGGTACCTGAATTGTGCACTTTGTAATGCTTCAATTGCCAAACTCCTCTGCAGATCTACTCCAAAATCATTAACTAAAAATGATGTAACACGATCACCATTAACACATGCTGCAGCTCCCAGCAGTTCGGTGTGCTGTCATCTCAAATATTCAAAATAAGGTTGAAACTTAGAAGCCATGTCTGTTTTCCTTCCTTCTCTGTACCAGCTTCTGGATAGAGTTAGAAACCCTTGCTATTTATCTCTGAAGGCAGCTTAAATGACAGTAACTTGGTTGCTGGGAATATCACGGACCTAAGATGTTCACTTTCAGCTGATCTTAATGCACTGGGCAGTGGGAACAGCAGAGCCACACTTATGACAAAACATCGTGAGTAATATCAAATAACAGTGAAAAGTTCAATAACAGTTTCTTTATCAAGTGCTCCTAGTTAATTCATTAATTCATTATTCCCAGTGAAGTGTTTCATGCTAACCATATTTTAAAAGGCAGTCTGCTACAAGACAGCAGTTGTAGTTCTCAATTGCTTCAGAACCCCAGCAATTAAAATAGAGCAGTGTAATACAGACTGTCATTGCGAGGAATTGGTGCTATCATACAATGTAAAGTTTTCTTATTAGTCCTGAATAGTGAAGCAACTAATGGGGTGGTTTTGTATCTAATTTTAAATTAATGCAGGTAAATATGTATGTACCAGTATCGAATATTTTGTGTTGCATGAAACAGCTGATATTAGGATTAATTTGGAGGGCTTTTTTTCTTCTAGTTGGGAGCCTCTTACCTTCTTACCTGCAAAGCTGGTTGCCCAAAGTAAATTGTGTAACTAACTTGAATTAGCTCTCTGAAATGCAGAAAAAATAGCAAATGTAATTATTTATAGTTCTCAAAAAAATGATACTGAAATAGATTCCCTGTGCCTATAAATGTAATGGTGCCCGGTATTCTAACATTCTTCTGTTTTGAAGCCTTGTATTCACTTCACTTTTATCCTGCCCTAATCATTATTTCCTGCAAATGTTAGAAACTCACTGCAGTGATGGAGAGGGCAGACAAGATGATGGTATTTTCATTTTCAATTGTATGTATGTAGCATCGGTCACCTCTTCCAAGAGGAGTTTTTATACTGAAATAACTGTTATGGGTTTTTTTTTTTTACATATCTGTTATTTCAAGGGAAGCAATTTTATAAGCACTGGTGGGAAATTCTATTTGTACTCTAATCTGTTTCTAAAGTAGGCAGATTAATAAGAAATATCTGTTGCATAAATATGGAACTGTAGATGGTAAGGGTTTACAGCCACAAGGTATGCTAAAAATGATGCTAACATTAAAATTTGTCCTTTGCCATAAGGAAGAACAATAAAATAGACACCTAAATAACTTTTGTAGAATAAGTGCTTCATTATTGTGCTTCTTAATTTGAACTTCAAAAACAGTTCTAGTTTTACTGTGTCATGGTAATGTTGTATAATTACATAGTTTTCCCATCTTACTCTGATGTTGTATAAAATTGAATTGCCTTATGTAGCATAATTATACATATGCAATTATGCATAATTGAATTATATATAATTCTTCTCCTTCCTCCTCCTAAATATATCTTCCAGTAGCCAGATAGCATGAGGAGTAGTGGTAGATTGAAGCGATGCTGTGATGCAGTTGTCTCTGTGTCTCCTGGACAACCAAATGTCTCCAGAATCCATTGGAAAGCAAGGCAGAACTTGCAAGTTAATGCATGTAGCTGGGAATGCCCTAAAAAGTCGGACATCCCTCATAAACTGGCACATCTAGTTATGCAAGGCTCTCCTGATATTTTGTGCTGTCAGGAAGGAAAATCTGTTCTATTTCTGTCAACGTACCACAGTAGAGCAGACTATTTTACACAGTTACATTCACTCTGTTGCCAAAGAAATTAAGGAAATTTTTTTTTATTATTCAGAAGCACTTTATCATATAGCAGGGCTTCATTTAGACATGAAATGTTAAAACATGTTACTTCTTACACAACTCATTAATCTGTTTGGAGGACTTTTATTTTGATTTGAAGCCATTTTTCAAAGGCCAAGTTCTTGGTTGTGGGTCATGAATATATAAATCTCTTGCAGTTGTTTGCTGTGTTAAACTTGAAGGATTTTAGGTAGGTTGTGGCACATCTATTTTATAATACAAGTGTTTCATTGTGATTTTAGAAGCTTGCTTTAGAAGGCCTATGAGATGTTCATTTTCTTTGTAAGAAACGAGTATGTATTCAGATTTGTTAAGCCATTTCCTACAAGGAGTAATGGTTTTAGACTAAAAGAGGGTAGATTCAGACCAGACATAAAGAAGAAATTTTTTATATGAGGGTCATGAAACACTGGCACAGGTTGCCCAGAGAGGTGGTAGATGCACCATTCCTGGGAACATTCAAGGCCTGGTTGGACAGGGCTCTAAGAAACATGACCTAGCTGAAGATATGCCCGATTATTGCAAGGGGTTTGACTGTGTCATGGCAACGTCCCTTCCAACCCAAATTATTCTATGATTTTATGAATGATCCTATATTCAATGATGATTCACTGCATGTGCAGTGTTAGTACTTCACTTATACTCTTCTATGTATCCAGCAGTAGCTAGCAATAACTAAAATGAAAGAAGAAAAAGATTCTGTTCATTTGACTGCATTATCCCACCCTAGTATTTTTCAAGTTTCTTGGTTGATTGTCTAATGTCTTTACATCCTTTAAGACCTCTTCAGTTTTTGAAGGAATAAACTGCTTCTTGCAAAAAAAAAAAAACTTTAGTCAGATACTCCATTTAATTCTTAGTCTTCACTCTGTTGTAGATGTCTTTGCACAGTGCCCTCAGGTCCTTGTATTAGCTGCTTTGTCTTTCTTGCATTGTGTAACAGGAAAGCCCAGACAGAGAAAGATTCCAGGCCTATTTACTCCTACCAGGGTTGGATTGGATTTATTTTCTTCAAATCACTATTTCTTAAAAAATAACGTGGCTTTTCTTGGAAAGCATAGCGTGACTTTGCAACCTGGTGGTGGTGTGCCTCTAACTCAGTCAAAAAAGTAGTAATCAAAAGCAGTTCAGTGTCCATGTAAGCCACTGAGTGCTCTGGGATGCAGCAGGGTTTCAGTTTGTGTTCATGGTTTATAAGGCTTACCACTGTTCACCAAGAGTGAACAGCAGGCTGTTCCAGAAAAGAATGAAATGGAATTCATTCTTCTGCCAGAAAGTGCTCCTTTCTTTTTCTAAAGATAATTCAAAGTAAATCACCTGTCTCAAATATGTGTTTTTTCTTTTTTCTCCAAATAAAATGTTCTTGAAGTATCCTACTAGTTCAGTTAATTACACATAAATTGATAATCTACCTGCCTACCTACCTATCTACCTATCATCATAGTGTTTTACTGATAGATTTCTAAGCCGATTGGTCACCTTGCAGATGGACAGCCAGATCTGAAGTTGATGTTTTCTAGAAATGCAGAAGGGTTGCTCTCTCTTAAATAGTGCTGCAGTTGAAATGAAGTCTGGCTCTGTTTAAAAATAACAAACCCCAAATGCTCTGAATTTGCTGTGAATAATTGGGGTTCTACAATGACTTTTTTTTGTTACTTATAGGAAAAATCACTACTGTAGAAGTCAATAGCAATGTTTTTAATGTTCTCGATGGAGCCAGGAAATTAACGATTATACAAGTATGAACTGTATACTGTTCAAAGGCAGAAGCATAACCTGAATAGAAAATACTGTCCTCTGTAGCCTCTTCCTCCTATCCAGATTTTGTGTATCTGTAAGAAAATTTTAAATTAAAATATAAAGCTTTATGAATCAAGTGTCTAGGTTTTAAATGTAATTTGCTTAGGAATTCAGTTACTTTTTGTAATTACCAGTATGATTTTTATGTGGCAAAGGACTGTTTTGTTGTTTTGTTTTTTTTTTGCTTCCCTTGAAACTTTTTAGTTAGGAAGCATTTATTTTTCTTTTTAAAGGATATATTTGATAAGGAACAAAATCACTTGACAAAAATGCTCTATTGTAATTATGCATTTCTAACCTATTACCATTTAAGTGTTTTGTTTTTTACAGTCAAGATATTTCTCAGGAGTGCTTACATTTTTACTTCTCCTGCACTATAAAAATATTAGTATGAATTCTATTCTATTGGAATACTTATGAAGGCTTTTGAGGGAGGAAGGTTGTATGTTGCAGCAGTAGTCCACTCTGTGTCTCAACTTTTATGCTGCTTATTCAAGAATGAGTTAATATAAAAGTGTGTGTTTTTGTAGTATTAAGGCATAGACAGAATTTTATGCAGTGGTCTTGGTTTTTGAGAGGGTTAAGAAAATCTGGAAGGACATGGTGCTGGTAATACTGTGATCAGTAAGTGCACCTTTCAAATTGATGTACTGGTAAAAATGGCAGACTGCAGAACTGCTCATGATTCTCCTTGCCTGAGAGAATTGCTGTGTCCATTATATGTAATTGTCTTAATTTGTTTGGACAGAGGATGTTTGATGATAATGCAGGATGCATCTCAGGATTTCTTCATATTAATTCACAGTTACGGGAAGCTGAAAAGGACTTCCCAGTTATCCTGTTGTACATGAACTCTTTGATTACATAGTCAAATTGAAAGAAAACTTGGCAAGAGCAAAGCTGGAACACTACTGAAAATAATTAACTGCCATAAATCATCATCACTAATGTAAAAAATTCATCTTAACACAGTTTGATTTTGTTGCTGTGTTAGGAAAGCCCACTGATCTACGCTTCTTTGGAAACTTTTATTGTTTCCTTGAATGCTTTTAGCTTTTTTTAAACATCCAGTTGTCTAATGTAAGTGTTCATACCAGGACAGGGCTTTTTCAGAGCTGAGAATACTCTCCAGGTCTTCACAGAGTTTAAGAAAGATTTAGAAAAGCCTTTGTACTCATTAACATGCAGATGCATTTTCTGTAGTTTCCCAAGGAAGACCTAATATAATGAGAAATAATATCTTTCTAAGGTTGAAAAATAACAAATAAGAAGATGCTATACTGAATCAAACAAACTGAGGTTGTCAGAAGTGACTAGAAACCCAGTGATTTACTTAGGGAGACAGGACGTTATCTGTCCCTACCAACAGAACTGATTTCTATGCAGAAAACAACTATAAACCCATTTCTCAATAACAGTAGCCAAACTCAACAACTATAGGTGTAGATGGTTAAAGGAAAAATAAGAATAAATCTATGAGGTTAATGAAAAGAAGGTAACAGATAAAGTATTCTTAAGTATTTAATAGAATCCCTTTTTATATCTTGTACCAAGCTAAAAATACAAGTGTGCTTATATGCCATCAGGATCAGTAGTGCAAAATCTTAATTGAAAACTATCTGCTGGTATAAAGTGGGGCTTCTGAGGAGCTATGGTACAAATGCTAGCAAGACGTAACAGGAGGAGCATAGTGGGTTGATATTTATGGTGGTACTACTAAATAAACAGCTAAAGATAATTAAAACTGAATCCACCATGTTGGGGGCAGCCTGCCAATGGAGAAGGAGGCTGAAAATTGTCTCATTAACCAAAAGCACCAGCACCTGTTCTGCCACTTTTGAGCCATTTTTTCTACAAAGAATTCACCTGATTGGTTGATCACTGTGGCTTCTTAGCCTCCAGGCTATCCATCTTCCTAGTTAGGAAAATCCTTATGTTCAGCACAGCTGTCTGTCTCTTCCCCAGGCAAACCAATAAAAATGCCCCCCCTAAACTCCTTTGTTAAAGGGACTTCTTTTGAAAATAGCGTGGAAATCTGTGAAACCAAGTGCATTTTGAATTGAAGAACAGATAGTTGTTCTGTGGTAAGATCCTTAGCAATAAATAATTTATCAAGAAGCATTTCATTCTGTATAACATTTTCTACATGGAGGGAATTTTTATGTTTGTGCATTTATTTATTTTTTTTTTAATTAAAAAAGAATAGCTGTTTGGGGTTTTTTGCATTTGTTATGTCTCTAAGTAGGGTGACTTAGTTTTCAGGCCTGGCAGCTGGAGAAAATAGGAGATAAAAATGTATGTTATGTGTATAAGGAGAAAGAGGAAAAGAGGTTTCAGGTTTCATTACTGGCCTTTAATGAAAGTGGAAGTTATAACGTGTTCTCAAATGCTACAACTTTAAAATTTCTATAGAAACACAATATTTGTGGTTGGGATAGGTATGTATGTGTTCTAGTGCAATCCACAGGTATGTGTGCTTTTTGTGCTGAAGGCTGGGATTATTATTTATATTTGCACTGTATGAAGTGCAAGTGATCAACGTTTCTAGAGTACTTGTGACCTGCATTACCCCTCAGTCATACAATTATAGTGCTCTGAATTGAACATCCTACACAGGAAAGTACCTGCACAGTAACTGTAGATTGTCACTTCAACTCTTGCAAATGAGGCTACGTGTATATTCCCCTTGTTCAGAAGGAGTTTTATCTTCCCGAAACTCCTTTGAAAATGGAAGCCCTTGTTGCCTTGCCTTGCTACTTAGTGGCATTATGACTATTTTATGTCCTATTTATAGCCTTGTATGGAATATTGCGTCTTAACTTTCTCTTTGCAGCCAGCTGTATTGATTTGCAACTAAAACAGACATAGTCTGAAATTTTGCTGGATGTGAGGATGATAACATAATACACTTTTTGAATCTGGATGAAACCAATACTATAGGGAATGTATGAAGGTGTGTTAACTTTCCCAGAGAGCTGCTAATGCTGTCTATAAGCATGCTGGTTCTCAAGGGCTGCCCAAGGAGACCTTCTCCTTCATTGCCTTTCTAATAGGTAGATATCTTTGTTCCCTTGCCTTCCATCTCTCCCATGCTTGTTCTTAGTGATGTCATCAGCCCCACGTTATCTTTCAAGCACCACTGCATGTTCAGGAGCTTTTTACACAGTGAAACATACAAGTCCTGTAAAATCAGTGTATACAAAACTTTAGTGGCAACTTAGCAGAGATGCTGGATTTCTGTTCCACTTCCAGGCCTATTTAATGTGAATTCAAGTTGTGCATGAATAACAGTAGGTTAGGACTTTTTTTATTTTTTTTTTAAGGTTCCTTTTATTTAATTTCAAGTGAGTAATCCAAACCGAAATAGTGTTCGTCAAACTGCTTAAATGCTTAAGTTTATGTCTACCTACTGTAAAGCATATGTACACGTGCAATTGCATGGGTGTTAGCTGTGTGAAGCTGTTTTCAGGAGAAAGTGCTATCAGGCTTCCTCCTGGTTTTGTTATGGAGTGAGGTCAAGAGCATTGTCAAGGGTGAATTCAGTTTTGTTAGACCTTTTCCCTTTTGTCTTCTTGATATGGAATTATAGTGTGGTTGACATGGACTGAGGAAGCTATAGGCTGGTTGGTATTGAGTTGTCCACCTTCCCTCTTTGCACAAAAGACAAGCTTTCTTGTGTAGATGATAACAGTGAAAAAAGCCTGAACTACCCTTCTTAAATATAGACTCCTATGTCTGGAAGTAGGCTTTTATATAAAGTAAGCATGCAGATAATAGAACCTATAGACTACTTTCTAAATACAGATTTTCTGTGATTTGTATCAGTCTGTTTTGAAGAGAAGAGAATGTGTCATAGTATGTCAATCAACTGTTTTAATAAATCTGAGAGTGGAACAAGACTTAAATAGCGTCACTGTACCATGCAGAATGCATTTTGAGATCACAATCTTCTAAAACATCTTGAAATAGTTCTGAGGACTTTCTTTTTCCTGAAAAGTATCTATATGCGTCCAAGCCATGATGTAATAATCTATTTCATTAGCCTAACTAATGGCCTTTCGTGTTCTATATGTATCATGTGAAATAGATTTTCTGCTAATACTGCTTTAAAGTAGTTGCATGGTATTGTTTTACAGACAAAATTTAGCTGGCCAGTAGATGATGGTACAGGTATATAGAACTTTGAATATCTTTCATGGAGTGTTGCTGAAATAATGGAAACTCTGGAACATGTGTCATTCGTATGTAAATATCACATCTTCTAGTTTTTTTCCCGTTCAAAATAGCTAAAAGCATATAGAGAATTTTTCAATCATGTGTTACTGCGATATTAATATAAATGATATCAATAGGAATATCACATGTAATATTCATATCAACTATGTATTACTGTATTTGTGTTGTGTGAGCTGTGTCTTGTGGCTTCAAGTGTGTATATGTGGACATGTGCACATGTGATAAATCTTTGTTCCATGTACTTGCTACTGCAACCAAATGAATGAAGTTCTTCCAAAGCAAAGTGTATTGGTTGCCAGCTGAAATAGGGAAGAAAGTGTAAACATGGAAACTAATTTCAGTGATTTGTAAGGCATGATTGCTAATGATAGTAAAACAATTATAAACAAACACATTTTTTCATCAGTGTCTTTTTGAGAATTCATGCTTTTTATATGATAGCATGAAAATGGTCTATATAAAACCTTGTGTTTTTGTCTGAATGGGGATATGACCAATGGCAATTTTGCTGGCTCTAATTATTGAGGTATGTGACGTGGTACTCACCTGTTTCTGGTTTGTTTATGTTTTTCTTTTGTTCCATCAGCTTTGGCAATGTGAGTTTTAAATCTTTACGAATTCTTAGTAAGCTGAACAGCCATGATAAAGGTCGTGGAGTCAGAAAAATCATGCCATGCATTAGTTATGAATTTTCCTAAGCTTTCATTAAGAAGTAGTTCCAGTGATGTTGAGGAAAAGCTCTCAAGATATGAGTGAAAAAAAGCAGTGTGTATCAAACAGGACTTGTTTATTCCTACACCTTCAGATCTGCTGCATAAATTACTGTCAGATTGCTTTTTCTTTTCTTTTTTGTGGGCTTTTGTTTTTCTTGTGCACTTAACATCACAACTTGATGTGATAATGTAGGGTGAGGATTTTAACCAGCCTTTAGGTAGTTATTTCATTCCTCTTCTTCCCAAACTGTGCTTTAATGTCTATTAATAATTTTTGAAAGTAGAATTAGGCTTGTTCTCTATCCTTATGCAATGAAAAACCTGTATAAAGTCTTTGATTTGAAATAGGCAGAAAATAATGATATAGTAGGTTTCAAGTGGTACTCACTCTTAATGGGAAATAATTATAACAATTGAAAAATAATATTTGTAAGAGATGTTCAAAAAGAAAAATATATATAATATGGTCTTCTGCTAATCTCTGTCATTCGATAACTTGTATATAATTAAAATAATCAGATTTAAGATATAACCTTGATATGTTTTTGTAATATTTAAGGAGCTATATTGTGTCATACTGCTTTTAATCTAACAAAGCCTCTAGAGTCCTAGGCATCAGTAAGCTGAGCCTGCGGTAAGAGTCAAACTGGGTAAGAATGAAACACTTTCCAATTACTCTTTCACCTTTCAACTGCTTGCAGCTTAGCGGTTTTCTGTGCTGAATGAAGTTTCTTTGTATTTATCAAGCATCACTGGATTATTTTTCCCCAGAAATTTGTCCATTCTCCCCTTCAATCTGATGCAAAGGGTTAAATCCATTTAAATTTCTAGAGCAACAGGTCCTTTCAGTTATTTTGATTACTTTGAGCCTGTTTCTTAAATAGCCAGCTTCTGTTTTGTTTTCTGAATCTTCACCCTACTCTTCTTTTGCTCTAGAAGAGAGTGACCAGACGATTCCTAACAATCTATGAAAATCCTCTTTGAGACTGAGCTATACACTCAGTTTTCCTTGCACAGGAGTTCTTCCATATTTTGCCTTTTTTTTTCTTTCCCACTCAATTACTTTGTTCTTACATTTATCCCAAGGCATCTGATGTTGGATTAGTAGCCAGTTAGTGTCAGAGACAGTATGCTAGACTTGATCTTGGTCTGAGGCAGTATGCTTGCGCTCAAGTTTTTCAGCAGTCTGTGCTGTTGTCTAGTATTGCATATAAACAATACAGATGGTCAATATGTGACTTGTTTAGAAATACAGATGCAGAAGAGGGAAGTCTGGTTCTCCCACCTACAATAAAGCTTACCAAGATGTATATTTAACAAGAACTCTTCACGTGCTCATTAAAAGCTTATGTTTGGGCCAACAGTTTGATTGACCAGTCTGCTACTCATATATTACACAGATTTGCTAGATTTTTTTAGTGTCCTAACCTGAATTCAGCTGACTTGTCTGTTACGACAGAGAAATTCTAGGGGGTCTGACTTTTGTGATGACTCTCAGTGAATTTTGATAATTTCTTTCTATGGTTTCTGTTTGCAAGTAAATGGAAGTAATGCAATAAGACTTCTGCAGGTTATATACAGACAACAATGATAAGCTGTTCATATCTGAAAAAAATATTACCTTTGAATTATTTTCTTTTATTCCTCTTTCATATCTTTTTAGCTTTTTTCTTTCTAGTGAAGATGTAACGTTTTGGAACATCCTCTGGAATTAGAGGAGATGGCACTCAAACTTCCAAATACGGTGACCAATGTTCTTGGAGTTTGGAGTAAACAAATAGTGATTGCACATGAGAATCTAGTTCTGTGCATGTAAATCCTGTTCTCCTCCCTCTGCAAACATGATTATGACTTGCTTGTAGCAGTACTAAGTCATATTTTATAAATATCAGCATCAAAATAGAAGGGATAATTTCTTGTATTGCAGTAAAACTGCCAGAGGATCTCATGGCATAAAGTGATGGTGTACTTTCTGGATGAAATAGGACCACTATCGATCATAGGTAAACTTTTTCTTCCCAGATGTTACTGCAAGCTAAGTATTTAAAAATTGATGGTAGTTAGGTGGCTAATTCAAACATATCCAGTAAACCTTAATTAAGTTAAGCCTTGGGTGGCATGGTTTAGTGTGAGGTGTCCCTGCTTATGGCAGGGGGATTGGAACTAGATGATCTTAAGGACCTTTCCAAACCTAACTATTCTATGATTCTAAAACCAAGCATAAATACTTTCTTCTTTTTGTCTGATTACTCAGTGGTCTGAAATTGCCTTTGAACCCTTCATATTTGAAATACAGTAGCATTTCATGCTTGGAAATATTGCAGTATAAAGTTTAATTAAATTTTGGTTTTTATACAACCACTGTTATGCTTTTCGCAAATAGGTTGCCATAGTTAAAGAATATTGTGAAGAATCCCATGAAGATTTTAAAGATTTTTAGGTGAATATTGGCTGTGCAATGCCAGGAGAAACTTAGTGCAGGTTTTCTCAAGATGATGTGTGTAGAAATCAAGAACTGCAATGTCTGGTAGATTTTTAAATTATAATGCATACATGCAGCCTAGTGAACATCTTACTGAAATGCCTTTGGGCCATGCTGAACCCTAAAGAACAAACCCAACACCCTGTCCTATGAAGTGATAGACAGAGAGGGTGGTAATTTGTACTGTAACACCCTCACATTCCACATAAATGGGAATGTACACAGCATTAGTCCTCCATAGGTTTTCTATTTAACAAAGGAAATCTGTGCAAGGAATGCAAATTTGAAGTATGGCTCTATTCATTTTAACCCCTTTAAGAACATCTAAATGACATGATATTAAAAATCCTGTGTTTTCCTGGTTTAGAGAAAAGATGAGTAAGAACTGCCATGTTGGTAAAAAAATAATTATCTTGGAGGCTTTTATGTATATCTTTTAGATATCTATATATGTATAAATATATATAAATTATTGCTGTGTAGAAAAGGACTAAGCGTAAGCCCGCTGAATGATATCTAAGGGCTCCATCCCCTTTACCTGGCTTCTTCAATATATTTTTATCAGGAACATGTGCATTTCTGCTGGTGCTTGCACTTTCCTTGACTTTATTGTTCTATTGGCCTTAATAAATATGGATACTTTGATGCAGTACTATGCTTACGTTAGTTCACTTTTTCTAGTGTATCTTTGCTGACTCAAGCAGCAGTCTATTTAATCTGAAAGTTTATTTTCTCAGAAGTGTTTTACTTATTTACACAGTAAAAAAGGATATAAAGCCAAGTGATTTATCAGGTGTGGGAAAACGAAAGGAAACGAACAAACCAACCTGAAACCAAAGAATTCCTCAGAACATTTTTGTTCAGCATTCAAGTTGCGGATAGTAATGCAGAACAATTTTTCTTTTTGGAAGATCATTATCTTATGCTTTATATTGAAAGTGATGTTACCAGGATAGTGAAAAATATATAAATACTTTTAACTGTCAGGAGAACAGATCAGCTAACACTTAGCATTACAGATAATTTTGTTTGAGATAAACCATCTTAATAGAATTGCAAATAAAAAACCCCATTTGGTGCAATGTATTTGGAATTGCAAAGAGTTTTACTTGCTATTTTATGTCAAAACATGAGAAGAATATTAATTTAAGTGAGCTTCTGATAGAGGAAACAAATTCAAGGCAAGTTTACTTTTCTCATGGAAATAGGTTTGCTCTTCCCCTCCCCTGCTTTTTCTTTCCAAATTTAGTAGGGCAACAGCACATAAAAAAAATAATAAAAAAAAAATAAATAAAAAGTGTGTGAGAAAATGGACCAAATAAATGGGATGGTTCACTCTGCACTGGTGTGGAAATGAGAGAACAGCACTGAGCTACAGTTAGGGATGCTGAGATTGAACTTTGTGAACTGGCAAAATACAAGAAGCCAGGTTATGTTCCTGCTGACAGGCTAGCAAGAATTTTAAGCTCAGCATATGTCATGATAATGAGAGCTGTGAGGAATCTTTTATGGAAGCATTAGAAGGGGGTTTGTGTCTGTGCCTGGTGCCCATACTCATGTCCCTGTAAGGTGGGTGTTTTTCCCATTTGTGTGAACTGTTCTCCACAATGCCAAATGAAACCAAAGCAGGAAAACCCACCCTGTTCAGGTTATGTCCCCTCTTCACTGTGCCCCTCTGGCTGGCTCATCTCCATGGCGCCACTATGGAGGGTGGCTGTTTTACTGGGATATTGCACATTCCAGCTGTTCTATAATTCTGTGATTCCAAGTTCACCCTGACCTTAGTGAATATCAATGCAATGCTTTGGTGGGGTCACTGTGTCTGTGGCTGAAACACCAGGAAGTTGGGCATCCCAAAAATGAACGTTTTCTGCCAGATCTGTAGCCATTTTAGAACAGTATTTAATGACAGCATGCTGCTTTGGTCTATAGCATATGTATTGCTATTTGTAAGTTTATATATATATGTGTGTGTGTGTGTATATATATATGATAAAAATGTGTGAAAAGAGGAAGGTAAAGACATTTCAGACAACATGCTTCAGGAGGCGTGTTCCTACTTTTAATTCGTTTATTTAGTGAAACAAGACAAGTTTCTCTAATGTATCTTGAGAAGGCTGGGACAGCCGTATTTTTAGGACACTTAGATTTTCACAGCTAATATTTCCTGCTCCTGCTAGGGAGGCTAGAAGCTGAATTTCATTATATGAAAGCGAAGTCAAAGCACTCTTAAAATTTAACTCAGTGGACTCCTTTGTTCTTTTCCTTAATGACCAGATGTGCTCCAACATATTTTCCTCTGTGTTTGTAGATGTTTCCTCCTCAGGAAAGGACAGTGACTCTTTATACTGGCAAGGCAATGCTGCAGGTAGAGGTACTCACCTACCTTTTGTTACATTGTCGGTGGAAGAGTTAGACAGTCTTGGGCATGCAGACTTTTGATTAGGTCTGAAACACAAGAAGCAATCTTCAGAGGCCAGCTTAGGCTGAGCTAAGAAGATTTGTTCAGACTTTAATTAGATGTGTATCAGTCAGAACATACCTAGAAGAAAAGATACTGGGCAGAGAAGAGATTCAGAGGAGCCCTACTGAGAAGGACTTGGGGGTGGTGGTCAGTGAGAAAATGAGCATGAGCTGACAGTGAGCGCTTGCAGCCCAGAAGGTCAACTGTATCCTGGGCTGCATCAAAAGGAGCATGACCAGCAGGTTGAAGGAGGTGATCCTGCCCCTCTACTCTGCTCTCGTGAGACCTCCCATGTAGCATTGTGTGCAGTTCTGGTGTCCTCAACATAAAAATGATATGGAGCTGTTGGAACAAGTCTAGAGGAGGGCCATGAGGATGATCAGGGGACTGGAGCATCATCCGTATGAAGACAGGCTGAGAAAGTTGGGGCTGTTCAGCCTGGAGAAGAGAAGGCTGCATGGAGACCTCATAGCAGCCTTCCAGTATCTGAAGGGGGCCTATAGGGATGCTGGGGAGGGACTCTTCCTTAGGGACTGTAGTGACAGGACAAGGGGTAACAGGTTCAAACTTAAACAGGGGAGATTTAGATTGGATATATGGAGGAAGTTCTTTCCTGTGAGGGTGGTGAGTCAGTTGAATGGGCTGCCAGGGGAAGTTGTGAATGTTCCATCCCTAGTGGTGTTCAAGGCCAGGTTGGAAGAAGCCTTGGGTGGCATGGTTTAGTGTGAGGTGTCCCTGCTTATGGCAGGGGTGTTGGAACTAGATGATCTTGAGGTCCTTTCCAACCCTAACTATTCTATGATTCCATATTTAGTACTCATGGCTTACAAAGCATATTGATGTGATGAAGAAGATGGAAAAAAAAATGAGGTTTGTCACCAACTGGGAAACAGAGTTCATTGTGTGTAGAACATGTAGATGGGAGGAGGAGATGGTGCAGAGGGAGAATATTATCCAGTATATTAAAAAAAGTCAAGCCTGTATCAGGTTTGTAGTTTTGGTATTCAGTAGTCTTCGGCTTTCTTTTGTACGTGTGATGTGTAGCTTTGGTGCTGCTATTGAATTAAGGAAGAACCAAAAATGTCAAAGTCTTTGCTCTTCCCGTGCATAACAGTAACTGAAATGGGGCTTGTAGTGTTCAGTCTTAGGGACCGAAAAATCTATGGTAGATAAATTGCACTTATCAACATATATTGGTTGGCAATTTTAAGAAATATTAGATATCTAGAGATGCAAAGGTCTAAATATAAATATCTAAATATCTTTTGAATGGTAGATGCATTTTCAGTAATAGCTGTAAAATTCTGTATTATCTGTTCTCAAGTGTGCCATTGTCAGATATGAAATCCTTATTGTAGGGAAATCTAAAGAATCCATTCTGGTAAATAACTGTACTGGAATTAACAGAGAACTAGAATTAACAGCCATCATGTTTACATGTTATTGCATCTCTATTGCCTCCCTTACAGTCCTCTCTGTGAAATGGCTGGAGAGGGATGTCACTCCATTGCTGGGTAATGATTCCATAAAGGCAAGTACCCAAAGAGCATTTGGATTGACTTTTTATTCCCATCCCCCATTACTATGATTTTAATTGGAAGCAGCTCTTTGCTCATGTAAAACTAGCATGAGGTCCTTTACTGAAAGATAGTGATGTCTTTGTATCAAACAGTGCCAGTTTCAAACAGTTACACTTGTCTTTGTTTAATTGGGCTTGTGAGGTTTCTGGGAGAATGAAACTTCTATCATCTCCTCCTGTGAATCACTTTAACATGCTGTCTCTGAGCAGAAAAATATCTGTTTCATGTGTAGGTGGAATAATATGCTAGCTGGATTCTGATATTTATTAAATGTTAAGTCTTAAGTTGAAATCTGGAAGAGAGTGCTGAGAAGCACAGAATTTGCAGTTGTACATACATGTGTCGTTTTTATGACCATTATGAGGTCTTGAGTGAGTGCACTGGATCTGTGCAGCTCTCCAGAGCTGCTACGTAATTCTGAGAAATGTAGATATTTGCACCTTTGCTGTTAGAATTGAAGCATTTACTAATAGTATACTACAAACCTAACATCATTTAAAGTTGCTCAATTTGTGTAACAGAGCTAATTGATGCCATTAGGTATAGAAAGTGCAGGTTTTTGTCTGAGGCAGGGTAACTGCTGAGCTGCAGTCCAAGCACATACAACTCAGCCTCCAGGAGTCCTTTTCACAAGTTGCTGCTGAGTCACTGGGTAACCTTGAGTAAACCTCTTCCCTTGGCATGCCCTGTCTGCAAAGGACAACTACTAACAATGACCTGTGAAGTTATCCCTGAATGACAAGTTCTTTGAAATGGCAGATTTGATGCCGTGGGCAACCTGGTCTAGTGGAAGGTGTCCCTGCCCATGGCAGAGGGGTTGGAAGTAGTTGATATTCAAGGTCCCTTCCAACTCAAACCATTCTATGAAATTATTTGTTTTGTTTCCTGTTTTATTAGCCCTACAATAAGCACTGTGTGTTGGTAATGAAAAGGAAGATAGGGGTATATGCTTGGAGGAACAAAGAGGAGGGAACTGGGACCAAAGGCTGGTAACTGGCTTGTAAATGGACTGTTGAATGACTTTGTCTCTGGCTTCCTTGATTTTAGAATATATGGTAGTTGATCCTGCAGCACTGATTCAAAGTTTTTGAAGACTGTGTTTCAAAAAGCAAAAACAATAATAAAAGCTAGTGCTGAATTTGAAAAATCCATTTCCCCCCACCTTGATTGGGAATTAACTTCTAATTTGACTAGGTATGGCTTTTGGTATACACGTGTGTCTTTGGCATTTTATCTACTCCCTCTTGACAGATAATTTTATCCTGTTCAGACAGAATATATTTTTGCAGCACCTACAGCCAGGAATTTGTCTTAAATTAGTAGAAAAGCTTAAGGGAAATACTATGTGATCCTACAAGATCTTTGTAACATTGTGAAGCAAAAGTTTATACCTATCCAGTTGTTCACATGACACCAGTTTCCAGCTGGCAAATATCCTCGCAAGAGCACTTGGCTCTCATTTTGGTGGGAATTTTTACCATACTAATTTTGAATTTTCCATTATTGAACAACATATTATAAGACTTTTTATACACGTAAGGATCTGGCCTGAGTAGCCTAATAAATCTTGCATTAGACTTAAATCTAATAAATACGAGGCCCTTAGGAGCACCAATGGAAACAAGAGCTATTTCTTGAAGTGAAAACTTTTGTTTTTCCATTGTGTGAAGGACTTTGGACACACCAATACATGTAATTGCCTTTCAGTGACACATGTAGTAAGAACCCTTTTTCAGGCTTTAAAACTGCAAAATCTCTAATATCTGAGGTAGTGAGGAAGAGAGTTTATGAGTAAGCTAATATTCCCTTTGATGGCCAGTCTAATTGGTGATTATATATCAGCAATTTCAGTTGCTTTGATAATGCGGTACTGAACACAGTGTGTAGGAGTAGGAAATAAAAATAATCCTGTAAACTTTCATTGTTCCAGACTATGTCTTTGAGCAAGACAAAATAGCTTCAATTGCTGAGTCAGTCCAGGACACACAAAAATAAATACATGCAGCAGCTTGAACCTGATCTGAAAGCAAACTACTGCCAATAGAGAGCAATGGCACATCTCCCTTCATTCTTATCCTGTTCAAGAGGTGAACCCATGGAGTCTTTGTGGGCTGAACTTCCTGCTGATGCTGCACTGAGCAGTCAGAGCAAGAGCCATCAAGTCAAGGAATGAGAATTGCATAAAACATTATTCTGAAGACTCTGCATGGCTGGAAACTCCTCACTGGATCTGTTTATCAGGCAGAAAAGCCTATAAAAAGTGTGTTGAAGTGCATGAATTTGTTCTTTAAAGTTCTTGAGTAAAATTGCTGCTCTATACAAGCCCAAGAATATTTCAGCAAGTTTCTTAATGCACTCAACACTGCTCCTACTGAAGTGCTAAACCTGCCAATTTTGTCCTCTGCTGTAGATGATCTGGTATGAATGGGGGTATGATACTTTGACATTCCTGTCTTTGTTGCATTTATATAAATCCTATGGTAACATAAACATTAATATTGTACACATAAAAGGATAGTTTGTTTTATTAAGGTCTGAGAAGCCCAAGGCCTGTTAGCTGTATGGAACCTATCTAGAAGCTAATTTGGTGTGAGGGAAGGGGTCTTGGAGAGGAGAGTCTACAGGAAGTAGGTCGGCTCCTTTGACAGAGCTGGGAACAAAAACAGCTCACAAACTTGTATAAACAGCTTGAGAGGTGTCACCAGTTTCAGCCTCCAGCAAGGAATTTGGAGTTGGGGAAAACACTTTATGTTGAATGCTTCATTATTAATTTTTTTTCCCCCATATAAACCAACTGGTTCTTGGTGTGAATGAGGCTGTGTAGTCTCTGGCTGTGTTCACTGGACGCTCATTGAATCTGTTTTTTAAAAAACCCATTAATATGCCTGATATTTAATGAATACAGAATGTCATTCATAACTTTGTTAGTTAATCATTAGTACTCTTTAAGGAAGTAGTTTCACATCTCTCCCGCACCTAATTACTACCATTCATCTTAACTATTGAAAAAGTTTTCTTACAGCTTTGTTACACTTAAGCACTATTTAACATGGAGAATATACTTTTGCCTATTTTAGCACAGAAAAACAACTATCTTGCAGTTCGCACACTATATTTGTCAGATAAAATCTAGTAAATATTGTAATTAACTTATTTTCCAAGTGTGTTTTTTGGTGTTAAATCAGCTGTACAAGCAAGTCATACTTTCATTCTTCTGAATTGCCTCAAGAATTCCTATTGCTTCCTACTTCAAAAAAGAGGAAGAATAGGATGATTTTTCTTTGCATTGACAATCCAATTAAAGCAACAAGGTGGCAGGAATGATATCAATTCCTATGAAAGCCCTGCTGTTTGATGCATTGCCTATCAGCCATTTGTAGGCTCTCCATCTGGGAATTGTGGCATAATAATCCATAGTAAGGTAACTTAGAATAACAAAGAAACAGACTTCAATTGTTGACCTATTTTTGGTAGTCCACTGTTACTGGTGGAAGCTTAAATGAATCTCAAGGAGTTACTTGTTATAAGGATGCCAAAACAGAAAGCCATAATATAGACAAGGCAGGAAAGAGAGTGACTACGTCTTATTCTGCTGTTGTTTCTACTATCCAAATAAAAATGTGTTTCATCCACCAAAGTCATAGCTACCATGTTGTTTGTACAACAGATTAAAACATATCAGGAAAGTTTCCATCAGTATTCCTGGCAGTTATTGAAAAAATATTTGTAGGTAAGAACTTAAAGTGTCTTTAATTTCTGCTATGCCAACTTCAAAGTTGATATTAAAAATAAGTACAAAAATGTTCCAAAAGTCATTCTGTTCACTATGTAAAGGATGCAGATGGTGGTAAATTTTGATAAATGTATGTTGCTGAGGATATGTAGAATTGTCTATAAATGTTATGTCAAAGTGGTTTTTTGCTGGTAAGCCTTTGTTTTGAAAGGGGATGTCTCTGTGGCATTTCTACCTTAGGTCATGATGCATTCACAATATTTTTATGTTGAAGCTTTTTTTTAGATTGGTTTTGCTTTCTGGTGATCCTTTTAAATACTCTTATCTTGTAATATAGTGTATTAGGTGAAAACAGAATGGGTAAAGGAGAGAGCAAATGATGTAAATAGGGTACAGTGTTTGTTGCTGAGGTGTTGTGTCAACAAGTCAAGTCCTATTCATGAAAGGATGCACTAGTGTCACCTTTATTTATGCATTAATAAATTCTTTGCTCTGCTGGAAATCACAGAGAATCTGATACCAAAGCCAGTATCACATTCTCAGAAATAAAAGTCTGGAGGCAATAATGGGAAGATGTGATGATCTTGCATGTAATTTGTATGCCTGACAAAGAGATATCTTGCTGACAAATTATAAATCAAATGAATACTATGGATATAGAACTTTAGAGGTGAAAACAAGGTACTTTACTAAAATGTCATGGGTTTTCTGAAAGAATAATCCATTTTTAATACTTGAACATTTGGTGATAAGAAGGAACCCCTTCCCTCCTTCCTCTAACTAATGATTAGAATAACTCCTGACAAAAAAACCAGTGGTAATGTACATTCCCATTACAAAGCATTTGCAAACCAAAATTTCTAGCGTCACAGTAAACTTACAGATGTGCTCATCACTGTATCCCCAACGGAATTGCCTTTTATTTGTGTCATTATTTGATTTATGCTTAGTTAGTTTGAAAAAGCCTTAGTTCCAAAACATCTTTAAAATTTGGATCAATGGCACAAGGATAGAGAAAGGGGTTCTGAAATATTTGGGAAGCTATTTTGCTCTTACCTTGTTCTAAGGATGTGATTTGTGTTTATTATCTTTTTTTTCTCTGAAGATTATGATCAGACCCTCCTTTTTATTTTTTGCTGTTTGAGGTATAGAGAACAGGAGGAAGGGCTGGTGCCACTCTTCTAAGAAAAAAGTATTTATTTTGAGGATCTCCACCTTTGTAGTCCACAGATCCTGAATGTATGGACTGTACTTGACATTACAACAACTGTCTAGAGCTATTCTACTTTCCAAGAAGAAATCTAAATTGTCTGTCTGTCTTAATTTTTCTTTTAAACCTTCTGCAGGTAATCCATTCTGTTTTAACAGTTAAAATGGACTAGATGTCTCAGATGAAAAGATCTGCCTAAACCCCCTGAGAATCTGAGTGCTTTGACTATGGGAATCTAAAAGAAAGGGTGGGGGGTTGGCATCAGTGTTTACTCTGTTACCTTTTAATTTATGTTGCTCTCAAGATATGATACTACATGCCATAATGTATTTAAATTTTTAATTAAAAAACTTGGGCAACAACCTTGGGTACTTTTTGGCCTTTCCTAACAATTAGTGAAGTGTTGGCGAGTATGGCAAATCATTGCCATGTAAACAGAAATAAAACCTTGATTTCTGTAACACTGAACTTGCATCTAGAGAGCCATTATATAATTAAGAGCATAACTGAATCAACTTTCCTTATTTAGCCTGTACTGCCATAACTGCAGCATGTGAATATGTTGGTGACTTTATTACATTGAGTGAAATTAGTAATTTATGGAACATTAGCTCATCTGCTAAATTATTTCTATAATAGTTTTGCTTCTTTGAGGAGTTTTTGGTGTTCATGATGTATTTTGAGTTCTGAATGAATTTGAAAAAGTGTGGTTTATGCTCTATTTGTAGATTAACAGGTACATTTCCACAGCAGTAGCTTCCCCTCTATATCCTTCCCCCCTGCCATTAGAAGTAGATTTAGCTTAGCAGTTACTGGAAATGAGAAATTCAATATCCAATTGTTTTCAGGTTTTTTTTGTATTACTATATCTTTTAAGAAGCTATAGAAAGATTACTGAGGATTATTGGCTTGTAGGTTCCCAGTGGTTGCTGGTAATTCATTGTGAATAGCATTATTACAAATTCTAGTGACTGGCACAACTGAATGTTTCAAATTTGCTATAGTTTCTGCAAGACATATTGCCAATTAGTCTTCTTTTTTAATATCATGGTCATCCTATGCCACTGAAACATCCACTTTTTAAAGTAGATAGTGTCACATTCCTATACTATTTTTATCATATATGCTGTTATTACTGCAACTTGAAATTGCAGGTCCATAGAATCATAGAATGGTTTGGGCTGGAAGGGACCTTAAAGTTCATCTAGTTCCCCTAGAGCAGGTTGCTCCAATCCCTGTGCAACCTGGCCTTAAACACTTCCAGGGATGGAGCATCCTCAACTTTTCTGGGCAATCTGTGCCAGTGTATTGTCACTCTCAGAGTTAAGAGCTTCTTCCTTATATCTAACCTAAATCTACCTTCTTTCAGTTTAGAGTCACTGCACATTGTCTTATGACTACATTACCTTGCTGAGGGTACGCACAATCCCACTGTCCATGTCACTGACAGAGATGTTAAAACAGCACTGGTCCCAGTACTGATACCTGAGGAATGTCACTTGTCACTAGTTTCCAGCTGGACATCAAGCCATTGACTGTAACTCTTTTGAGTGCAACCATTGTGTCTATACTACTTATCCACTGACTGATCCATCATCCATCCATCAAATTCATGTGTTTCTCGTTTAGAGACAAGGATGTCATGTGGGACAGTGTGAAATGTTTTGAACAAGTCCAGGAAGAAGATGTCAGTTGCTCTTTCCTTTTCCACCAATGCTATCACCCTGTCATAGAAGGCCAACAAATTTCAGGCATCATCTGCTCTTAGTGAAGCCATTTTGGCTGTCACCAATCACTTTCTTATTTTCCATGTGCCTTAGCACAGTTTTCAGGAGGATCTGCAATATGGTCTTGTTGGGCACAGAGGTGAGACTGACTGGCCTGTATTTCCCCAGGTGTTACCCATTTAACTTTGGAATATGATTTTTTTTTGTTTTTCTCTTTTATGACTCTTGTGGGTACTTTTCTGTTTTGTTGTCAAATTCCTGGCCTGATTCCAGTCATTATCTGTCTTTGACAAGTAAATTCATGCTTTCTCTGAGATGTTTCTACACTTACATATTAACATGGGAAAACATTCTCTTTCCCTTCTATTCAAATGCATTCATATTGCATCCTGAAGGCCATAAGAAAGTGACAACATTTTGGTTTATGTGGAATAACAATGCTGGAATATTTAAGAACAGGGCAACTCAAAAAGGGTGATGCAAATAGGGTGAAGTCAGATGTATTTGACATCATAAAAGTTGGGGCTTTTGGCCTCCCTCCCTTCCTGAGGAGGTTTGTTATTATATAAATTGAATTCTTCTTTTCAAACTTCTGTGCTACTTAAAAGATGCTGACTAAGCTGTTTCAGCACTTTGATCTCCTGCCATGATCTGACCCTAGCTGTACTTTCATCCTCTTCAAAAGTATTCTCTCACAGCACTGGATTTGGCCCTAAGGAAATGATTATGCTGGGGTTTTTTGTTTGTTTTGGTTTTTTTTTTTTGTTTTGTTTTGTTTTAATTTTATTTTTTATTTTATTTCACCGTTAAATAGTGCCTAGGTGCCTGTCTTTGTTGAACAAATAAGCTGGTCAACTATTCCCTGAGGACTTAGTTTTTAAGCCAGTAACAACCAAATTGACTCTGTAACCTCAAACATGCTACTAGAAATCAGAAATAATGTAGGAGTTACGTTTTTGGGACTGGTACTATTGGATGCAGACCTTGTGTTTCATGGGAAATACAGCTTTTTATGAAGACCTGAACCATGTACATGCTAACAGATATATCCATCTTGTTATAGCACTCTTCAGATACCCTATCCTTGCTGACTTCCAGCTCTCACCCAAAAGACAGGGAGTTGAGCTAGAAGTTGCTGAAATTTGTTTAGCTTGTCTCAGTCACACTTACCTGATAACTAACTTGCACTTTAAAACAGAGGGCATATGATGAAAAGGTTTATTACTGAGGAGACTTTATTCTCTTTTCCATACTCCATGGTGTAAATAAAGATGCTATTATAGGTGTTTAGAGACTCTAGGAAAACAGAGGTAGATGATACCTATTAAGGAACTTGTGTGTCTTCTAGTCATTAAGCTTTCAGAGTGCTATTTTCCATAAAGATAATTTTATTTCTGCAAATAGTTTTTTCTATGCATTGAAAATATAAAACTAGCATATAGTACATATCAACAAAAATTTGAACAGTTTTTTCCCCTTGTGATCAAAACACGTTGAAATGCTATCAAGAAATGTGACATGAAAAAAAAAAATCAAAGCTCTGTGCACCTCTTGATTAATGGCGTTGGTGTTTTGGGTGATTTTTGTATTTGTAAAGAATCATGGCAATGGCCAGTCTACATGTGATAACTTACAGATGGCTGCTGTGACAATTTAAGCCTCTAACTCAAAACCAAGTAACTTGTGTTGAAATGGAATACAATTTTAGTGTTTAGTTAATACAGAGTTAAGTCTTTATTGACCTGATCTAATTATCATCCTGTTTTCATCAACCATCTAGTAAAAAAGACCATGAATTAGATTTGATGCCACATTTGTAATTTTGCATGATGTCTTATTCTGATACACTTTATTACATTTTGTAAATATTTTCTTCATTGCATTGCTATTATCAAAGCTGTTAATTAAATCTGAATTGGACTAGATCTCTTTCCTTTTGTTTAACAGATGATGTCACCAATATTGTTCAGAAATCCCTCCTTGCTGATGAAAAAGAGAATGTGCCAAGAGAACTAGGAGTCTTGGGAGTGGAAAGTCCCAGTATTAACATACCTAGTGACTTAGCTACTCGTGCTGCTCAGTCTTCACCTCTTTCAAAGTCAAACACAGCTGCCTCAGAAACTTGTGGACAGGAGTACAAAGGTACTGTGTGTTGCCACCACGTTGGCTGAGTAGGAAGAAAATAGATCTACAGTAATGATGTTATAAATTTATTAGATACAGTTTGAAGCTTCAAGTTTAACTTTTTTCTCTTTGTGTACAGAGATAGACTTGAATCTCAACCAGATTCTGCAGGCACTAAAATAAACTGTATTTCTACTAAGTTTTTGTCTTTGCTTCAATATATTTCTCTTTACACAGAGATTTTTGTGTTCAGTAAGTAAATTTCTTGATTACATGAACACTTTCTAACTCTTATTTCTTTATGAATTTTGTAAGACATTTCTCCCTTGCCCATTGAATCTAAAATGTGCAGTCCAAATTGTTGCTCTATGTCATATTTATCATATGCTTGATAAATTGACCACTGTGTTACTTTAGCTGTACCTGTCACCATTAATAAAGAAGAAAGGCTTTAACTGCTTTGGTCACTGTTGGATACTAAGCTGCTTTGACAGACTTTCCCAACCTTCTGTTGAATTTTGAGTTTATAGTATGCATATGCCTGGGTGCTTAGAAGACACCTATATATAAAATGCATAAAACCCCACCACAGTGTTTTGATTGCTTCAAGGGCCATCTGGCATATGGGGAAAAGTAGCAATTTCCTCCTATTAAAGAAGCATGGTAAGGATGACGGTTTAACATGGTGCCTAATTCCTGGCTTTTTCATCTTGTGGTAGTCCTGCAGTGGAACTGCAGGATACAGTGATACAGTCACAGGATTAGAAATATTAGGAGAGCTAGGCAACCCACACTGTGTATCTGTCCTTACTGCAGCAAAATGCCATTGGACCCTAAAAATGATCTTTTTATTTGGAAAGATGTGAATATAGTTGAGGTTTGGCAGAAAACTAATGCAGAAAGACAAGGAACTGCAGTAACCCAGGAAATGCCCTTTCTTGGTGGATATTTTGCAGTTCACATATTGAAATTGTTGCCTCTGCTGCTCATAAACTTTGCTGTCATATTTGGAAGGGTAAAGTATGACCCTAAGTAAGACAGGTGCTATGGGAAATGACAGCTGTAGAGTGTGTGGTCATTACTGAAAAAATCACTAAGAAGGAAATAGTAAAAACTGTAGGATATAGAACATGCATTACGGCCCATTTGGATGGTATTTGCTTGTCTTCTATGACACTCAAATACAGTTAATAGTTTATTTGTATCTTTGATTTTAATGCTTTAGAGAATTTCATTGTAGTAAGGTTAATATAAAGCAACAGATAAAGAGTAGAAAAATTGTCTAAATGATTTGGTGTTCATGAATTAACTTTTACTATAGAGAACAATTATGGTAGCTAAATTTGTTTTGGAAACAGCAAATAAACTAATGTGATCCTAAATTCTCTATTTTATGATTGGGAGGGCAGTTCAACATTTACTTCTGACTGGGTTTAACTCCTTATGGTAAATGCATGAGGACTTTCAGTCATAGATGTCTCTAAAAAAGTAATCTTCATATATACTTAATAATAACAAAGTAGATGATGCAGATATTGAAAAGAATTTAAAAAAACCCTTAAAAGCAGATGTTGACTGTTATAACTTGGCTTTCTGTTAAGGGGAAGGCGTTTTGGTTTTTAAATCTCAAAGGAATACTATTTAAAGACTTATTTTTCCCCCCAGTTGTCCTATAGTCTGCCCCATTCCTGCACATCCAAAAAGTTGGACATAGATTAACAAATTGTTTTAGATGTAATATTTTATTTAGCTGAATCTGCATAATGAAATGGTCAAAACATGAGTCTTCAACAAACAGCGTATTTTGGAAAGTGATTTTATCATGTGCCAATTATCTTTAAGGAGTCTCTACTTCTTGGGACTATTTTACAAAAATTTGAGCAGAGGAATTTCATCCTCTGCATTGCTTATGCACATTTACCCAATGCTACAGGACATATCTGGTCCATATTTACCTTATTTGGCTAGACTGTTTCTGATATTTCCAAACTGTCTTAGAATGGCAGTGTAAACACAAGCATTTGTGCAGAAGCATTGTTTTTACACCATGCAGCTTTGTGTGGGCACTTTGCTTTAGAGAAGGACTGTCCTCTTCTGTGAAAAATCAGGATTGCTGCAATGTGTTTGGTACAGGGCCGAGCACATTTTTATAAATTTATCTTTGTTTTGCTGACTGATGGTGAAATTTGCCAAAAATGATATTTTTCCTCTCTCTTTAAATTGATGGAAACTAAATTTAGATAAGCTTTGGTATTACTCTCATATTTCCTTTTTTTTTTTTTCTTAACTTCCTTTGAACAATCCATCTGTACTGACTGAGCCTCTGTACAAATATTACTTGTGGTCCCTGCTATGTGATTACAGATCCATTGTTCTTCAGACATTGAAAACAAGTACTATAACATACTTGTGTCGAAATTGTTTCTCTTCTTGCAAATGTAAGAAGCTAGTACATTTGGGTAGCTGATAGCTATATAGCTGCTGGCACAATTCCCACATGTTTTACCATTAGATAAGTCTGTGGCTGGTAATGGTTGTGTTGAGATAAGTTAGGTAACGTTTCACTTAGTCATCTAGAAGTACTCCTCTGTGTTGAATGTTTGGAAGACGTGTTAAAACTAAGCAAACTTTTATGACACCTCTCATACACTGTCCAATATTAAGCATGACAGATCTTCAGTCTATTATGAAGCTGCGTGTATATTCATAAATGAGTATGAATGGAAAAAGGTGTGAACCTTGAGAAAGCTATAACCTACATGGTATGCATTCAATACGTACTTGTGACAGACTGAAGTTGCCAGTTTTGACTATGCTTTTTCTTGAAATAGTTTCTTTCAGGGTTATCATTGTCTTTCTAGCTTTTTATTTTTCTCTGCTCTTCCATTCAATTAATTTGTAACTCCAGCAGCTCTGAACGAAGTGTTGTGACTATTGAATAGCTTTGATAATGTGATTTGATTATGGCAATAATATATTAGGGGGGATGAGGCATGTTTTATACATAGTATTGTGTAAATGTTGATTTCCGGGAGAATATTATTAAAGGACACTAATTATCTCAACACCTGAAACTTAATATTATGAAGCTCTTTGTATTAAAAGTAGTCTTAAGCAAAAACATTTAAAAATGTGTCTTTATGTATTTCAGTATCATAACCAGCTTGCAGAATAACAAGCTATTTCTGATTGACTGTCAGTACTGCAGTTCTGCAATCAAGCACCCTAGGATGGCATAAGGTATTATTTTGAGGAAACTGTTTTCTATCAGACTTCAGTTTAATTCATGGAGACCTTTCTGGTCCTTTTCTGCCTTGTGTGATCTTTTTGCACATCCTACATTTTACATAAAACTTGGAGTCGGTGTGCCTGGAAAATATTACATACTGGAACACTTCCATCTGCCAGCTGAAATCACTTGTTTTTTGGTGTGGACAGTATTCTGTGTTTGTGTCAAAACCCAGACTTTAAGTAAACTAGAAACTCTTCCTCAAGTTTGTTTGAAAAGTTACTTAGGATGTGAATATCTTTAGTAGAATCACATTTATTAACATCACCTAGCTCTTGTGTGTGCTGGTTGTAGCAGGAAGCAGAAATGAGGAAAATAAGAGAAAGAACTAATGACTCATAGGACCATATGTGTGAGTATAGAAACTGAATTGAACAAACCAGAGCATTTTCTAGTTAGCAAATACAACACACTGCAATGAAGGGAAAAAAAACCCTTTGCAGTGAATGTTCTCTTTTGGTTTTGGGTGGAGCTGAGTAACATAAATATAACTTATGAATGCAGAATTGACCAGCAGAGTTCTGATTTGTGTTGAAAAATTACTTGTTCATCAGAGACGTTCACTGATACAGTATTAGCATAGGGTAGCAGATGGTTTCAATTTCAGGTATTCTCCTAAATCCTGTTTTATTCACTTTCTGTGAGTATATTGATCTTGAAGAAATACATTTTGTAATTTCTGAACCCTGAAACTTATTTCATGGATTGAATCTTTGTGATTATTTTTACCTGAATTAGTTTTAGATATTAAGGAACTGTTTAGAGCCTGTATACAAACTAACAAATAGATGTATTAAGCATTTATTGTGTAATCAAACCCAGAAATTTCATTGGCTATTGAAGATGTATTGTCTATCATTACTGTGACCTGTCCTGGGAACAGTACAGGTTCATGATCCAGGAAGAATTCTCTCTATTTACACTTTGGGAAAGGGGCATAAGAGAAGCTGAAAATGCAGTTTTGTTAAAGAGTGTGGAAGACTAGTATGTCTGAAAGGGATTCCTATGTAGAGAGAATGATAGGTTTTGCATGTGTGCTGTAAAGTCAGGACCATCAGGGGTGCAAATCTGTATTTAGTCCTGAAGGTGGAAAATATTGAAGGGTGGAGGGGATCAGAAGTAATTAAATCATTTGACTAAGAGAAAAGTTTAAATTTGATTACTTGGCAACTCCTGAACACAGCGCTGTGCAGGCTTGATAAGCATGTTTGCCACAACCCTGTTAGCCTGTGCGCTACTACTTGCTAGTAAAACCAAAGTAAAAGGGAAGGAAGGAGGGAGAGGGAAATAAATTTTGATTGACTTGTATGAAATCTAAATTAAAACTAAGAAATGCAAAGGGGAGCCAGGTGAGAGAGCATACTGACAAGTGTCCAATCTGTAGCAAAGACATTTCTATTGCTTCATTGAGGAGCATGCATTTCTGTATTGAGAAAATACTTTATTGCCTTCTGGTGCTTTCAGAAAAGAGGTGGGAAGGGATTCATAAGAATTATTGTGCTTTCTGTGCTTCTGAGACTTAACTTAGTATTGCTTTGCCTTTGGCATCAGTTGCAATTTATTCTGTCTGTTCAACAGTGGTGATTTAATATTTCTGTGCTTTTCAGGAAGCTGGAAAGCTGACTTCCAATCTTTCTCAAATAAGAGAACCTGTGTTAAACTGCTTGCATGAGTGTAGGGGTAACAATTTCTTGCGCAGGCTTGCTGGATGTTATTGCAACCCAACTATAAAGAGAAATCTGGTAGTAGAAGGGAGGTGGAGGGTATTTGGCCATTTTAATTAACTTTTTAACAATCAAAGATTTAGAAGTAGGCCCTCTATTTGGGACAAGAGAAAGGAGACCCATTATTTGACTGTTTACTGATGAAGACCTACATATCTCAAATAAAACATCTAGTAATTCTCTATCCTCAGCCCCTTAAAATATTTGTGAAGTGCTAGTGAATATCTCTATGATTTGGTGTTTATGGATTTGTACTGCTAAAAAAATAATAAATATTATATGTTTGTAGCAGAGCCATTTGAATTGCTATTTCCTGGGAGGGAGCAGAATATGGTCACACTTAAGAATACAGAGTTTTCATATTACTTACTGGAACAGGCAGCATTTCAGCACTTTCCCTTTCTTGTACAAGGGCAGCATATTCATGTAACAACTAAGTCTTGACCTGTATGCAACCTTCAGGTTTCATCTCACCTGTATTTATTCTTTTTTCTCTTCTGATATGCACTTCTCTTCCTTTCCTTTCTTTGCGTACAACTAGTGGTTGTGAAGAAAGAACAGAAAAACAGCAGATCTAACTCTTATTTAAGCTACTGATAAGAAGTAGACTACATCACTGAGAAGGTTAGCCCTCTGTTTTCCTTTATTAGACTCTTCTTAAGCAGCCTCCATTCTGGTAGTTAATTTTCCAGTGTATATACCTTCCACCCACCTCACCCCTCTTTTCCCCCTCCCTCTTCCTGTTTTAGAAACAGCTAGTTCAGATTTTGCTAGTATAGGTTTGCTATATAAGAGGTGAAAGATTGTGGTGTTACTGTGATAGGAGTGCTAACCTTAGCCTTAAACCAGAATCTTATTCAGAGATTCACATGAAGTTGAGGAAGATGAAGGGTGATGTGGAAAGAATAGCTCTTTCGGCAATACCTATTTCCATATTTTTCTGCATTAGCACCAAGTGTGCCTGTAAGGTCACTGCCAGCACCCTAATTTTTTGAGGCTTCCCTGTGCCACTTTTTGGGAATGAGGTGTGGAGCTGGACAGAACCGAATATTAAGATCAGTTCATAGCAGAAATAATGTAAATATGAATGTATTTTTTTACAGAACTGGGCACAAAGTTAGCATTCCAACTGTATCCTGTTTATATGATAATGTGACTTGATTTTCATCCATGGTAAAAGATGATTTACAAAGCCAGTTGGACCTTGCGGAGAACAGCCTTCTTTGCAGGCAGCATGGAAAGAAAGGGCTTGTGTTCATAAGAAATGAAGCATAAGCGTCTTTATTTCAACTACAGGGACTCCTGTAACCTTTAGGTGTAATATCGTGGCCCCAGCTTTATGTACTGTGTTCATGGTCTGAGACTGTACTGTCTCTTTGAAACAGTATACTGAAATGACAACTTGATTTCCCAATGAAGGAAACAATGTGTAGGTAAAAGGGGTAGGGATGTTTTCCTCAGAATGAATAATAAATTATTTTTTAATCTTCCCAAATGACAAAACCAGCCTGACTATGGCAGAGTTCAACAGTTTGCGATACACTGCTAACACCCCACAAAATTGGGAGCTCCAGTAATTTGACTTGCAGCTTGCGTAATAGAATGGTCAAAATTGCATGTACAAGTAGTTTCTGTTCTGTATGTTCTTTCAAATTCAGGAAGCTTTATTTCCATATATGTGTATATATATGTGTGTGTGTGGTTTTTTTTGTGTGCATTGATTAATTTCTGAGCCTCAAAATACTTTGGATAATTAATCTGGGCAGCAGTCTATAGCGATTTGTCACAGAGTAATTCTGGAGTTTTGTATTTATATCTAACTGCATGTTTCTCTCTTTAAGCTGAGTTTGTCTTTGTTTTTCAACATTCTGAGGAATGGTGTCCTTAAAATTATGGGTTTAGTACATATATCTGGATAAAAGTAATTTTTGCAAGTCTTCAACACATATCAGCTCTAAGCATCTTCATAAAGCACATTTCTATTTTTGGTGGCCAGCTTGCCAACAACCTTTCCTACAAGACTGGCACAGTTAGAATCAAATTTGCTGGCAGTTACTGGAAGGGTATTTTATTGGTAGCCTTCTCACGGTGCTGAAGCATTTTCAGTTTGTGGATATTGGAGAACAGCTACACAAAGAAAGTCTTTAGCTCACAGGGGTTCTTCTCTGTGCCTTTCTGGTGCTTTGTTGTGCTTGTCTCTGTGCTGTTTAAGCTGAGAAATAAATGAAAGCTTGTCTTCAGGCTCTTGCTGTGTATCTAGCTGTGCATTTTACTGGCTGCTGTTTCAAGCTGCTGCACTGCTTCCTTTTACGATGTTGAGAGAAGAAAGATGCTATTTTCTGGCTGAAATAACCAGTTTAAATATTTTATCCCAGTTGTATCAGCCAGTCACCAGAGTGACTTAAACTCTGTTCACTCCAATGACCACTCAAATACCAATGCTTGAAATACCAACATTAGTTGGGTGTTTATCAGAGCACTGAGGAAAGTTAAGAAATTGAAGTTTAACCATGCCAAGTGCAAGGTCCTACACCTGGGTCAGAGAAATCCCAGGCACAGCTACAGGTGGGGCAAAGAGGAGATTCAGAGCAGCCCTAAGAAGAAGGACTTGGGGGTGGTGGTTGATGAAAACATGAACATGAGCTGGCTTCAGTGTGCGCTTGCAGCCCAGAAGGTCAACTGTATCCTGGGCTGCAAACAGCAGGTTGAAGGAGGTGATCCTGTCCCTCTACTCTGCTCTCGTGAGACCTCACCTGGAGCATTGTGTGCAGTTCTGGTGTCCTCAACATAAAAAAGGACATGGAACTGTTGGAACAAGTCCAGAGGAGGGCCACAAGGATGACTGGGGGCTGTAGCATCTCCTGTATGAAGACAGGCTGGGAAAGTTGGGACTGTTTAGCCTGGAGAATGCTGCGTGGTGACCTCATAGCAGCCTTCCAGTATCTGAAGGGGGCCTATAGGGCTACTGGGGAGGGACTCTTCCTTAGGGACTGTAGTGACAGGACAAGGGGTAATGGGTTCAAACTTAAACAGGGGAGGTTTAGATTGGATATAAGAAAGAAGTTCTTTTCTGTCAGGGTGGTGAGGCACTGGAATGGGTTGCCCAAAGAAGTTCTGAGTGCTCCATCCCTGTCAGTGTTCAAGGCCAGGTTGGACGAAGCCTTGTGTGGCATGCTTTAGTGTGAGGTGTCCCTGCTTATGACAGGGGTTTGGAACTAGATGATCTTAAGGTCCTTTCCAACCCTAACTATTCTATGATTCTATCTTGTGACACAATAGTGCTTTTGTGGGTGCTGATATTTGATGATTCCTGCCAACTAACAATTGTAAACTCTTGCTGGGCTCTCGTAAACCTCATTTCTCATAACCCTATTCAGTCTCTTATATTTTAAAGTTGTCCTCAGAATGTGTTTCTGAGGTAAGCAAGTATAATATCTATTTTAGTGTGAGGTTAAGTGATTTGTTTGTGTTTGTACAAGGAGTCTGCGACAAGTGTAGATGGAATCATAATTCATGAAGCCTTAGCCCATGTGTTGTCCATAAAAGGCAGTGATTTGTGTTGGGATATTAAAACGTGTACTCATTCCTGGGGCAATGGGAATTTTCTGAAAGGCTGTGGAGTCATGGAACATCAGCAGATCACCTTTCCTGAGGTGCCATTGAAAAAAAAGAACGGAAACCATTACTATCCTTGACAGAAGAGCTTACTACCTTACAAAAACTGTGCTTATCTGCAGGGTATCACCTGCTATGGACACTTATGAGTGAGGTGATATAAAAGCTTAACTTATGCTACACTGGAATCTCTATGAAGCGAAGTAGTTACCTGTGTTCATCATGGCTTAGCAGGTTGTTATGATGAGATCTTTTGGCAAACCAAGAATGAAAAATACTCAGAGATTCTTGGTGATTGCTTTCCAAAGAGTTTGGACCTATATGTATGTTGTTATTAAAGCAAGAATGGCTCAGGGTTGTTGTATGTTGTTTTGTTTGAGTTGGTTTTGGTTTGTGTTTTTAATTGCTGAGAACAGTATTATTTTACATCCTGTAGAGCTGCTTTTGCTTTTTTCTGTTCAGTTATGTTTTATTACATAGAACTGAGAATCAAAGCAGGAAATGTAGGTCATCTGAACCTTGTGAGAAACGTGCCTTGAACATCGGGAGCTACGAACATTGTCATTCACATGCGATCACTGGCTGTTTATCATGGTTTTTTGAACCATAACATAGGTGAATTGGCAGTTACTTCTGAAGTTAACCTTATAGAGGTGTCCACTGCATTCATTATTGTTAGGTGTTAGGATAATAAAATTTATTTTAAACTTCTTGAGTATTCAGAATTTTGTTGTTGTGTCAGTATATTCTTAGTATATGTTCACAAGTATAACAAGGTTTATGGGGTAGCTCATAGTAGACTCTGCAGTGTTATAAGAGAAAGGCTGAAAATAAAATGACGCTACTGATGTGGAAGTGAAATGTTTAGAATGATGTTTTGAGATTTAAATTTATTTTTTTTAATTGTAGAGAATACGTCAAAGAGTGGTGTTGAAGTTTTTAATTTTAAGGCTAACTTAATTAGTAAATGTAAATTAAACAGCTTTAAATAATGCATATTGTATTTAGAGCCTGACTTTTTTGAAGATAGACAACAGCATGATTCTACTACTTGATTGTTGGACCTTTATTGAAGGCTCTGAGTGATGGTGATCACTACAATCACTGAGAGTTTATTAACTCTCATGACCAGGAGTTCCGTCCATATTTATGAAGTGTGTAAATATAAGTTTAGATATTCATATGGAATGGTATGCTATCTTCATAATATGCTTAAGAACATCGTGCCATCAGGAGAGATTATTGTTACCAAGAAAAATACATGTGGTAATTTCAAAACACTCCAAATTTAACATCTCTTTTTATGTTATCTTAATGTTGTGTATCCACATAAAAAAAAGTTACCTCGCGCTCTCATTTTGTTGATGTAGAAGCAAAATATTCTTTATTCCAAACTGTAATTGAAATGGGGGCAGAAGGGGATCTAATGAGGTTAAAATTCATGTAACCAGGCCAGTAAGAGATGGCTTTTGGTTTCTGTAATTAAGTTATATATGAGTTAATTCAGTAGGTGGTTAATCTGACTGCATCTGGAATTTTGTTTTAGCAAGGGTTTCAGGAATAATTCTTCCATAGTATCTGAATAACCCAGATGGCCTTTGAGATAAGGAACAGTTCATTTCCCTTTCTGAGACTGTAAATGCTGTGGAGTTATTATAGATTGGATTTGCACATCTATATTATTTTGGATTTTCTTAAGACATTACCAGCAATTTGAATTAGCAACTGACTTTGAATTGTAATTTTCCATACAGTTACGGATTTTGGATGAAATATATTAAGTAGTTATTAGTTTCAGTCTTTAGCATCAGAGAAACTCCACAGATTAATAACATAAAATTTCTTTATTAAGAACAATGATTCCTGAACTTTCTTCTGCTCACTGAAGGGTGCTTTTTTCAAGTTACTGTAAGAACATTGCTGATTTATTTTTCTTGAATTAACAACCAATCATGTGTAAAATCATAAAACCATTGTTTAATCGTTTTGTAATTAAAATTTAACTTTACTATTTTTTCACAAATTTAGTATTTATTAAAGGAAAACAATTATTTAAATTAAACTTTTCTAGCAAATGAATGATAGTTTGTCTTTTTTCATTTGCTTTTTATGGATGAAAAAACTCAATTTAGTGTCCTGAGTTCTGTTCACTTTTTGTCTGTTTTGACTTGTCATTTTAAGCAAGATATTTAACTCCTTGATTTCTGTTTACCGGTCCTCAAATAGGAGAAAAAAACTGTATTAATATATATAAAAGTATTTATACACTCTCTCCATATATACTTTATATATTGCATACGGAATGTATTTAGTTGAAGTCACCAGATGGTGCTTGTCTGTGCAACAGTGAGATATTAGTTATTAACTCTTTAGAAAGTATGTGCTAAGAATGCCTGCGATTTTCATTCTAATACAATTTCTAAAATAACTCCCAGGTAGGAGTATGTTTTAAAGAGCAACCTTTTGATAGCAATTTGGTAGCAGTTTTCTTGGAGTTATAATTCCCCAGGAATGTAGTTCAGTATTTAGTAGGAACCCACCTGCTTTGTAGGCAATTTAATGATGAAAATTATGTAGATTTAAAATACTGTGGATATTTAAAGTGAGTAGAGGGTTTGAAACCTAATTCAGCATTGATTGCATGTGTTGCTCAGTTTATTCTTGTGGAGCAGCAGGTTATCCTTAAAGGAGAACAGGGAGGAAAAAAACCTGCAGATTAAGTTTCCATAACTACCCATGAAGCAAACTAATCGTGGGATTTCCAAATTATTGCAATTAGGGTTCTTTGTCTGCTATTGATATTCTGCTTGAATATAACATAAAGCTGATTTAAATAATTGAATACTTTCTAAGCTTAGAGGCATGCTGGGGAATGAAAATGAAGTTAAATCACCTTTGTGTTTTGATTAGGGCATTTCAAACAGCATCAAACATGAACATAAGTAGCTTTTATATATGACTTTCTAAGAAGTAACAATTTTAAAATGTTTTTCCAGTTTTGTGATTCCTTTTCCATATATCCTGATGCTGTAAGACTCAGTGATAATTATGAATAATACAATTATGAAATATCAGTGATACAGTAATATGAGAAGTGCTTCCTTATTACTACAGGAAAGAAACCATTCCCACTGAAATATCATCAGCTTCAGTTAATTTATGGTTGTCCCTGTGCCTTTTTGGAAATTCTGAGCATGGTCCAGACAGGTCTTGAACAAGATATGAGTTCTGTTTATGTGCTATATTCATCATGACTTTAAAGAGTTTTATTTCTCTGGACACCAGATTACGGTTGATATGGTTTAGAGTAGAGGATGAAATGTTGTGTAGCTTATTTTCTGATCTGTTTCTTTCAAAGTCTAGTACACTACACGATATAGTATATACTACAAGGAAGTTCAGTGTGCTTTAAAACTGGATGCTAAGTCTGATGTTTGATTCTGTTCTATGTGGTAGTCTAATTCTGTTCCCACTGCTTTGCTTCTTCCAGGACATGAGAGACTGCTCCTATGATGGCAGAGGTTTGTGTGAATAATTTTGTTGAATATTACATGGATCTTCAATGCTGAAAGCAGGAGGCAGCAGCTGGTAGCTCAGTGTGGAGCAAAATAAATATTTTAAACTTCAAAAACAATTATGTCAAAGAAAAGTCGTGCCAAGGGAGAGAAGTCCGACATGGATATTGAAGCCCTTCAGGCTGCTAATGAGGAGCTACGAACTAAACTAACCAGCATCCAGATAGAATTCCAGCAAGAAAAAAGCAAGGTATTTGTATTTTCTGATCATTCTTCCCAACAGTAGTACTGTTACAGACCAGAAGAGATTGAATCTCAAACTAATTTGTTACTAAAATCCATTAGCTTTAAAAGAAAACCGTGACAAATGAAATCAGACGACCCACTGATGAACTGAAATTGGTGCCAAGCATTTTTAATAATGTGTAAAAGGAAGTAAATATCCCTAAACACCTGGTCACCAGAATTTTGAGTCACAGCAATGGCATTATCTTAGTGTGACTTAGAGGCAGCAGTGAAGTTTTGTATTTGATTTTTACCACCAAAAACTATATGTTGTAAATAGAAGTGTCTTCAAAGTCAAACATTAGCACCATATTCAAAGCTTGTCACTTATGGCAAATGTAAATTAACTGGAGATGATGGTGTCTTGATTTGATTTGCTAAGGTTATGTGCCATTACTCTGAGATGTTCAATGATGCATCTTATTTTTAATGAAATAGATCCACTAATACTTGTCCACCTGGCATGTTTAGTAGCTATCTTTCTTTTTAGTTATTTTGTCTTATTTCTAATTTGTTCTGTGTCACTTTTTATGTAGAAATACAGATGTGATTTTATTATAATCTTAATTATAATTGCATTAAAGAGTATACAAAGTTACCTTACCTTAGACAGAAGAATAAATTAATTTTGAATGTTTAAATTAATCAGATTCTAAAAAAATCTACAAAGAGTTCACAAACCCTAAGAAGAGTTAAGCTCTTATATGCCTCCAGATTTAATGTTTTCCCTGTAATATGTCAAATTTAATTCTGATTCAAGTAAAAATAAAGTGTAGCTACAAGACCATGACAGCTGTAGGAACATTTTCTATAACTAGTCTGCTTATTTACCTATATCCAGTCTGGTAAGAGTTGCTTCCATTTGGTTACCTGTTTATCTGTTTACAGTTTGAGGATTGCATCTTTTCTTGTGTGTTGTGGCTGTTATAGGAGATACATCTGTGTATTGTGTACATATATGTGCAGAGAAATGATTGAGCTCACGTATGTAATGTATAGGTGAATATGGGAAAGGAAATTACAGCCAAAGAGCTCTACTAAGTACACAATACAAACTGTAGTAAACTCCGCGCATGTTGGATGCCTTTCTGGAAGGGTAAGGAGAGAAGAAGTCTTCATCCTCTTTCACACAGCTTTGCTGTGTTTGCTTTAAATCACTTAACTGAAATTGAACTGTGTATTTGATTTCCCGCAATCAGGACAGCAGCCTGCTTTTTGTATGCAGTAGTTGCATAGATGCCTTGACTGACAAGATGAGTAAATCAAAGCCATAAAGATTTTCCTCTTTCAACTGTAGCATAAAAATCAGTAACAAAACCAACTGAAATTATGGCCTGAAACTGTGCCTAGAGAAAGCTAAATAAATTAGATGGCTTTATTGGAACAGAGGTAAGGGAGAACGTATTAAAGCTGCTAAATGGACAGCTCTTTGGCCCGTGGGACATAACTGCATTAGGAAAGGTAACAAACTCTTGTGGGGCCAATTAATTTTATTTAATTCTCCTCAACTATTTTGTCCCTCATGTAAATGTCTATATTAATGATTTATCAGAGGAAGGGCCTTCTAATTGATGAGACATCACTAATGGAAATTAACCTTAACATACTTCTGCCTGCAAAATACCTGTTTCCCTGAAATAAAATGTTTACCTGTGAGACATCCAAAACTCTGTGTATATTTTCCTGGTTCATTTTGTTTCATTTGTTGTTGAGCCATTTAATGAAACTTCTCCTGTAAAATTGTTCTTTTCCAAGCTTATGAAGTACCTGGTACAAAACTGATGTTTGCAGTTCTCTGAATATTGTGGATCTAGCTAATGATGTTTTATGCCTCTGACTTATGAGCTTGCTGGATTTATGTTGCCTAAGGGTTGGAGCAAAATTTATGGGCCCTGTCTTAGATCTCTTGTACTGTCCCTTGGTTTGAGAGTACTTGTTTGACAGGTGTAGGCAGCCTGTTAACAGACAGCATGTCCTCCTGGGATTGTAGGTTTGCTGTCACCTGTGCAAAGTCTGGAGAAGGAAATGCATGAATTGAGCACAGGCTCATGTACTGCCCTCTCTGCTACTGGAAATATTTAGAAGACATCCAAAATTGGGTATCAAGTAGCAAAAAAAGTTAATCAAAACACAAAAATTATACTTACATTAACATGAATGGAGGTAAGAATCACTCTAACTGAACTCTCAAGTCCAGTGCAGCAAGCACAAGAAGTGCAGTGAATGAGCGTGGTTTTGGCAGAGTCAAGAAAATGTCTAGTAGCTCAGTGATTTTATAACTGCCTAAGCTAAGATCTGTCAATGTTTTGTAGGAAGTATTACAAAATATCTATTGCTACTGAGGTCATTAGCAAATATTAAAAGATAGTCTTCCAATACTTTGGGTAATACTCTGTTCCTGCTAGCAAGTTGATACAGTGTTTGCTGTAACTATTGCTCTGCCCTCACCAGCTTTTCCTGTTGCTTTTAAATATCTATATCCTGCTTATGACTGTACATTTATAGAGTTGAGATCAGAACATATCTAGGAGTTACGATAAATGCGATGCTTCAGCTCAGTTGCCATTGTATCACCTCATGATTTTATATTGGTTTTGTAAGTCCTTATGTTTTTCCTAGTTTTCTTCGGATTTTTTGACCTTTGATGTCAGATGTTGAATCTGTGTGTAAGAGTGATTCCTTGTAGGTTGAAAAAAATATTTTCAATACATGAAATTAAAGTGGGACAGCATGTTATACTGTCAAAACAGCTTTATTTACTGGGGATTAAAAAGTCACATGGAAAAGGGTTCTGGCCAGTATGTATGGAAGAACTCTAGATACAGCTGTTGATTTGAGAATCCAGACATACTGAATATATATATATATATATATATATATAAATGTTATTCCCATCTGCTATTTATGGAATAAGAAAGGAGCTGGTTAAGTTACTGAACTATAAGGAGTGTACTGAATAGCAAGGAGGAACTAGGGTTCCACATTTGGGAATGAAATACGGTAACCCTCTTGGAGCAGGGAAATGGATGAAGTATTGGTAAAGCCATGTATAATTACTGCTTCCACTACTGACTGGAATCACAAGCAAGCACATGCCCTCGGATAGGTTGTTTCCTGAGAACAGTTGAAGGGCATTTGAATTTAGCTCCTCTCTGTGCTTGACATATAGATATTAAACTCTCAACACTTGAAAAAAATCACTAAAACATGAGAATTTTAGACATCTGTCAAACATTGAACAGTAAGTAACAAAGTTATTAAGAATATGTGGCACTGTTGCTTCAATCAAAATTCAAAATTGAGTGAATATGCTAGACATGATAATGCAATTTCTAACCCTGTAAAACAGATACTGGGGAGGTGTGAGACCTCAATATACAGATATTAAGCAATGATTATCATTAATTTGGAAGAATCAACAAGAAAGTATTAGGAATAGTGCTGGCAGCAGGTGGAAGGAGGTGATCCTTCCTCTCTGCTTAGCACTGGTGAGGCCACATCTGGAGTGCAAATATCCAGTGATACTGTAATTGTTTTGTTTTAGAGAAAATTCTTCTATTAGGCATTCTTCAGATATAGGAAAGAGAAAAAGCAATGACTTTGGGGCATTATTTTCCAAGGAATCTACTTTCTGCTTTGTCAACAATTTTGTGTCAGTGTGCAGGGATTATTAAAAATTTCATTCAGAAAGGCAGAAAATGCTTGTTTTATTGGTACCTTGATGTCCTGCCTGACTTTGTTTCCCTATTGACTTCATTTTTTGATTATGCTCCATGTTCTGCCTATGAACAGAACTGTTTTCTTCATTAAAATAAAAGAAAAAATAAAATAGCATTAAACCCTAAAAAAAGGTAAATTGCTTTAAAGTTTAAATTAATTTTGAAACTGAGACTTAAGCATATGGGAGAATGCCACACTACTATTTTCATTGTTAGTTGCTTTGGAAGCCAGACATGTGCAGATCTGCACAGTGTGCAGGAGGAAGGGATGGAGGGAATGCGGGAAGGGCAGCTTATCGCTTTCAGGAAAGATCCAAGAGACAGATCTAACTTCCCACCTTCTTTGACAAGACCCAATAACAAGAAAAGATTTCAAAGACCTTGAGAATTAGTATGCATCTCTTTTACTGTGTCATGAGAACCGAGAGGCATTTAAGATGCAGTGTGAAAATCCAGAGGTTTTGGAAGGGTTCTTACTCTTCTTGTTTACCTTACTGAAGCTTTTAAGTAAAATGACTAGTGATATATGATAATATTCAATTACTTAAAGTAGTTTAATACATGTTCTTACAGACAGCAAGAATTCATATAGATGTTGTCTTCCCTCAATTCAGTGAAAAATGAAAATGAGCACGTACTCCTCCAATAGTTCAGAATATTAATAATCCTTTTAGGAAGTCATATTCACTGATGTGTTGTACACGAAACTGACTTTCTGTTGAATGCTTTCTGTACAATATTACTAATTTTAAATTACTGTAGTTCTGGAGCTCTGTTAACCTTGATTATGTATGCTAGTATACAGTGTGTTGTCCTGTGTATTGTTACTAGGTTTCATTGCTCAGTTTTCTTTTGATTTTCTTCTCTCATAAGTAAGGAAATAATAGATTTAAGCAGATAATGAGTGTTGTTTCATTTGCAAATCCACTTATCCACTGGTGATAATAAATAGGCAAATGGCTTAGATTCTTTATGGCATCGTAGAAGGGTTTGTGTTGGAAGGGAACTTTACAGATCTAGTCCACCCCCATGCTACAGGCAGGGGTGGGAGAATCTTAGATTCTCCTATGGAATTGGTAACCCTAATGCAAGCAAAGAAAATTAGTGCTATCCATAATAGGCTTGGAACTAAATGTCATCCAACGGAAGAAATAATATATAGATAATGCCTGCAGATAATTTCCAATAGCCAAATTTATTAAAATAAATTAACAAATCTTTCTTCATAAAGCTCTGTTATCTGAATCATCCTGGAATAAAGGTGTAATAAAATCTGCTTCTGATGGTGTTGGAAAGGAATGGAGAGCCTTTACCTTTTTAGCTTTTTCAGAGGATTTAGAGCTGTTACCTTTTCCACAGCTGTAGTTACAGTGCTCTCCCAGCTGGTGTTTGATCCACAGAAGGTTACTTTCATGCAAATACAGGTATCTTTCCTCCCTCTCCTGCTCCAGGCTCTTTCCTTTTTCTTTTTGTTTTCTTTTGATTTTTAAAATCTAGTGTAAGTTTAAGTTGGTTAATTTGCAAAGTTACTGTTGAAAATAATAGGTTTATAACACATTCTGCACAGGGGAAAGGCTGTTGTCCCAGCTATCTGAAAACTTCAGGTAAAGTTCAGATTCTGGAAATCCTATTGCCAGTGCTGTGGGTTTGATGGGTAACATGTTGGCCTCATTTTGTTATCACTCTTTATTTAAGTAGTAATCTTGGATTCACTGCATGAGTTATATCTGAGGCTTTAGAATTAAAAAGTCCCATTCTTCCTAAGTTCCACCCTTCTAAGCACACACAAGTGCCTGCCTAGATCCATCTTGCTTTCAAAAAAAAATAATGATTTCTAGGCCTTTCTTGAACTGGTATTATTGCTTTAACATTTCTGCTTTGACAGAATTCAGGACCATGCAAAAATATTTTAATTATACTTTCATAGTAAATGATAATCTGAATATTAACAAAGGGCTCACATCCTTTCTGTACCAATCTGAAGCAAGTTGCAAATCTAGCTTAGTTTAGCATAAATTAAGTGCACTGTATGACTACAGATCTGGCTTTGTATACTATACATGTAAGCAGTCTAAGAATATTGTGACAGTGACTAACATCCAGCTGCTTGGTAGCTTCCTTTTACTATGAAGCACTGCTTGGTATGTATATTTGTATTGCTACTCAAGGTAAAAACACAAGTCTTTGAAATCTCTGCCTCTGACTTTGCTTTAGATAAGAAGTACATGTACTTCATAGAACCCGTGTTTTGGCAGCCACTGTGATAGGGATAGTAGAAAGATGTTAGGCTAGCATGATGAAATACATTATAGCCTTTCAGGTATATTCTAATAGGGAAGCAAGCCCTTCTTATTCTTTCTTTTTTTCTCTCACTTTTCCAGTTGTTTACTGGAGAGAGAGGTATCTGGTATTCTGTCATTGATTTTGAGTACTCGGGATGAATTTTAATGTTTTAGGAAAAGCTCCCTTGGTGACTTTTAGAAGTGTGGTAGCACTTGCTAATCAATATTTTACATTGATGTTCCAGGTGGGTAAGCTGAGAGAGAAAATCCAAGAGGTCAAGCAAGAAAGGGAGCAGGAGCAGCACAAACACACTGCCTATGTTTCTGAACTGAAAGCCAAGCTCCATGAGGAGAAGATGAAGGAACTTCAGAGTGTCAGAGAGCTACTAATCCGGCAACATGAGCAGGAGGTAGCGAGGATGGTGAAAATCAAAGATGGTGAAATTCAGCGTTTGCAGTCGACAGTCAATGTCCTGCGGGATGGGGCAGCTGACAAAGTGAAGACAGCACTTCTGAGTGAAGCAAAGGAGGAGGCTCGCAAGGCGTTCGATAGTGAACGACTGAAGTTGCAACAGGAGATCTTGGAGTTGAAATCTGGCAAAAAGCAGCTTGAAGAAGCTTTGAACAACATCATGCAGGCAGATAAGATGAAGGCTGCTGACCTGCGCATGGCTTACCAGTCCCATCAGGATGAGATTAATAGAATAAAGCGGGAATGTGAGAGAGAGATCCGCAGGCTGGTAAGTTCATTAAGCAATGTGTGCTTATTTCAGTTTATGGCAGATATATATATATATTGCTGTATGTACCTATTAATATAAAACCACACTTCTGTATTGGCATCTTTCATCAGTACTGGTTGCTATGATAGGCCACTATTTGTGCTACTTTCTCCTCCTTACAGCAAAGACGAACATTGACTCCATGTATAGCCCAGCCAAATCCAGAGTTTTATGTCCCACCATGTGGAATATGAGTGAACCAATACTTCCCATGATGAATTTTCCCAGCAGATTAAAGAGATACTTTCCCTTTCCCACTTGCTCAACTGTATTTCCTCACAAAGTTCCACTGACCAAAACAGTCAAGCACTGCTCATTTGGAAATGAAAGAACACCTTTGTGAGATGGCAAAATTAACTTTACAGAGAGCATTTATATTTGTATTGGAGGAACCAATAGTGCTGAAACAAGACAGTGTCTTTTTCTGCATAATTATTCAGGTCATTAGATTTTAAGCATTGTTGCCCTTTTTTAGTTTTTATTGCAGCAGAAAAGTTAGGACATGGGGCAGGAGGCCTTTTTCATGCTTTATAAACCCTAGGATTTCAGCACAGATGTCAGACTATGCTGTTTGTGTAAATTCAAAAACCAAACAGCATTTCCTGACAGTGCATCCCCCAAGTATTTCAAGTTATTCAACTTTGTAAAATGTAGAGAATCAAAGATAGGCTCTACACAGTAGTACATTTAGAGAGTTCATCAAATAGCACTTATGTTTCGTACCCTGATATTTTCCATATATATTTATATATATATGATTGTTAATCTGCCTAAACTAACAGTACAATAGCTATGCAAATAAATTCTAAAATTATAATAAGCATAATATTTACTATATATTAAGAAGTACAGATATTAAATGGAATGAAACATCACTTTTCTTTAAAAAAATATTTTATGTGTTTGTGTCTACACAGGTATGTCCTCTTCTTTCTTGTATTCCTTAGGAAGAAAGATGGTTAGGGCAAGCTACAGGCATGTGATATCTGTTTAATGGTGATGATTTTCTGCTGAGACAATGAAAAGCTATTAGTGCAGTTAGTATTTATGCTTTAAATAAATTGGACACTGATCAAGTCTCAGAGGTATCATTTCCTTGATTAAAGACCGATGTAAAGATTGACAGCGTGAGGTTTCTGTAAGCATAGTTTCATATTTTGTTCCAACTTATAAACGTAGAATTTTAAAATCATGACAATGAAATACAGGCATTTTAAAAATGGTTAAAGAGGAAAGGAAGTTGTTACATTGTGGCATGTTTTTTCTAGAGAACTCTTTCTAAATAAATTTAACCTTCAAAGAAGGTTACCTCACCATGAAACAGTCAGGTGAGGCACCCCAAATTCTGCCACCCCAGGCTGCCCCAGTAAACACACCTGTGACGTGCCATTGATCGGTATTATAAAGAAAACACTTAACCTTCTCTTTCAAAAGCATAAGCTTCCAGCCTGCTGTGGTGTGACATGATGAAGGAAGGCACTCAGTGTTTTCTGTCTGCACAACAAAATGCTGTCAAGTCATTCAGAATTTCAGTTGGAGCCTTACTAGGCCTCTGTGACTCAGGATATCTGAAATGGTGACTGTATTAGGAGATTACGTACATGACTTGTTTCCTATTCCCAGCACCAGAGGAGGCCTGCTGTCAGTCTCACGGGCTTTCACTGGAAATGCTCATATCTGATGAAGTACAGGAGGAAGGTATCAGGAGCCTGGTATTGCCCTGTAGTGCCTCAACTCCTTTTGTATAATGAGTTTCAATTTTTTCATTAAATTTTGTGGCTTGTTTTTATGAGGGAGAAGTGTTTCTTCTAGGAATTCAAAGCAATTTAGGCAGCTCCTATTGAATAGATCACTCTTTAAATCTGGGGCAAGGTAAAAAATGCTGCACGGTTCATAGATGTTGCTTTCTTCCTCTGGGAGAGCAAGTGGGATTCTAGAACCAGATCATCAGGTTATTTTGCTTCCTCCTCTCCCCCCATTTTAATTAGTGCAAGGGATGCTTGCCTTGAATTTCAGATTAACTGTATCGGGTGTGGATTTGGGGTACTCAGTTTATTCCTATCCTTGTGGGATAAAATGGCATGGATGTGGCAGGCAGTATTAATATTAGTTCAATTCTGTAACTGAACTTCAATTGATGTGCTTGTTTGTATGTGTGTTGTCTTTTATAGTGCTATTAAGAAATCAACATCTTTAGTATTAAAAGGCTAAATGGGCTGGCCATATTGTGATTCAAATTCAGATAATGTAATTCAGGATGCACTGTCTTGATTATCTTGTTGGACTTTACTGATTAATTTTGCATTCTAGATAACAAGTTAGTTTTGCAAAAATATTTCATATGGACATTGCAGCTAAGCCCCCCCCAGATCCATGTTTTTACTATTGATAGTTATACCCATGATTAATTTAAGTAAAATCTTGCATTTTTTTTTGCCATCCAAAAAAAAACAAAAACAAAAAAAAA
>NDXB01003255.1:329535-350392 GCA_002631895.1 Agapornis roseicollis | reverse complement strand
TTTTTTTTTTTTTTTTTAACAAAGCAACTCAAGCATTAATGAAATAAAAATAATGAATTATTGAATACAGGCAAGTGGAAGGAAGGGCAGTAATTTGCTTCACGTAATTGTCTAACATCATAAAACCACAGGAACAAAATTGAGCAGACTGAAAATGTCAGCAGAATGCTGAGATTGAATCTGTGCCCTCTGGCTGACTTTCTCATTGCTCTAATTACACATTAGATGTAAGTTTTTTTTTAAAGTAGAGGAAGAAGAGTTTACTCCTACTAAGGGATAGCTAAATTGGTGAAAAAAAATATCTACCATAGACACCTGGTTGGTCACAAGAAGCTTATATATAATGAGAATAATTTTTCAAGAAAACACATCATTCTTTTCCAAGAGCAAAATCTAGTGACCAGATCTAGTGTTTTTGTAGACTGTACAAAAAGGTTATGTCTTAGTTATTTGAGATCCTGTAGCTCTTTGTTCAGCAGTAATCTGTAATAAATGACACTTATCAAAGGAACTAAACTTTATGCATGAAGAAAGAAGTCAAGTGCAAATACTCATATTCTTCTTTCCTATAACTATAAACTAAAGCACAGCTAACTTTATTCCTTTTCCCTTTGCAGCTGAAACGTTGTCGGGAGACAGAAAGTCAGCTGAAGCCTTTGGTAGAAAAAAATAAGAGGATGAACAAAAAAAATGATGATATGCTGCAATGTATCCAGAGAATGGAAGAGAAAATAAAAAATCTATCAAGGGAAAACGTAGAACTGGTAAGTAATCATCTCGGGCATCCTGTTATAAGAACACATTGCACACAGTTACTTTGAGGTAAAAGCACTCTAGAGCCTTTTACTTTAACACAGACTTTTCAGAGACCCAAAAGTAGGATGGTATAGCTGCCAAATTCAGTTAATACAGCTGAATATTCATATTCTAAGTTCAGTGTGGCATGGGCTTTGTGTTGTATCAGTTCACACTGATTAAAGGAAAGGATCATAGATGGATAAAATTTGTTTGGATGCCTTTAAAACCTATGATAAAAAATCAGCTTTAATAAATGCTGGTTTTATGATGAGAATTCAGAGCTAAATTTGAGTGCTTGCGCCAAAGTCTCTACTATGCTAGATCATTGAGTTCATTTGTTCATTAGTTTTGTCCCAGACTATGGTCTTTGATTCTGTTTTAAGATATCTTATGCAAGAGATTCTACTCCCCATCCCACCCAGGATGCAAATGGATCCCCAGCCACAAACAGCTGCATGGTACAGAGTTACTGGCTTGACATTGAGTAACACTGAGACCTACAGAATGTGTAATATGTTTTGTTGTTGTTGTTGAAAGAAGCTTTATCTTTTAGTGGAGTACACACTTTGTTTACTTTCTGTAGAAAGAAAAGTTATCTGCACAACCGGTGCTGAAGAGGCACACGTCTTTGAATGATCTCAGCAGCACGCGAGAGGAACAAGAAATTGAATTCCTTAGACTGCAAGTCAAAGAACAGCAGCATGTTATTGATGATCTCACAGTGGTAATGCTCATGACTGGTATACACACGTGCATGCACACACATCTGTAGGCAAGCTAAAGATTTGAGAGTAATATTTTAATGTCAGTTGTAGCAGTGATACAGAAATAATTCTTTGGTTTTGAAGGGGTTTTGTTATTTCTCAGGTAGTGAATGAAGTTCTTTGGAATGTCTATGAATCTCTGTGTTATGAAGTATTTACTTGTTACAAGCTGCTTGTGAAACAAGTTCATCAGTGCATCCACCTTACAGAACTGGCTGTCAACAACTGAGGAACTTGAGGAAAGGATGTGTCCCAAAACTCAGCAGTAAAAGTGTGCTGGATGTAGACCCTGGTGCAAACCCAACTGCTCCCCTGATCTAGAAGTTCTCCTAAAAAGAAAGGAATATGCAGAATGGCATTAATTTCACCTAATTAAGCATCTCTAGCTGAGCTGACTGCACAAGCTGTCTTTATAACAAATGGAGAGAAATATGCATGGCTCATTTAGCCAAAGGTAGCAGCATAGTTTAAGATTAGAATTGCACAGCTGCTACCCTCTGAAGGCTACTTAACATGGTGCTCATAAATGTTTACACTTTTTGATCAGGACACTTTAAATTTGTGTTAGAGGTGCTATTTAGTGCAACTTTATGATACACACTTCTGGTGCTGGCATCTAGAACACAGGCAGATTCAGAGCATCTCAAATAGCACTACTGACTGCTACAAAAATGATAAAATGAATTTAAGATCATTCTGTCTAAACAGAAAATTAAAGGATTGGGAACAACATTGAAAATTAAAATAGAAAATTGAAAAGGGTAAGACGGCAAGATCTGCATTTCTGTTTCTGGAGCATTGTCTCTATCCTTGGCAGTTCCTCTGAGATTTTTGACCCAAGATTTATCTCTGTAATCAGTGCCAAAGATTGCTGTCTGCATTCATTCTTCAGTGTCATAGTAGGATGTTACTCAGACTATGATGTAGGGTCTGATTCATAGAGTACTGTGTCTTACCTTCCAAATACAACTGTACAGACAGAAACTGACGTGAAACTAAGTTCCCAGTATATGGTAGATATAAGGTCACATGTTTCAGTGTAAAATGGATATAAAAGAACTCTCTTTTCACTGTCTCAGCCAGTAATATGAGGAAATATATTGTATCCTGACTTTGGTCAAATAGTTTTAACTTGTGTTTAGTGTAAAAGTAAAATAAATAAATATTTAAAAATATGGTTTCATTTTTGCTTTGTTTCCTATTTACAGATACTGTTTCACTTGCAGAACTAAGTTAAATTGATTAGAGTACTTTGGTTGGCAGTACAAAATAGTTGGTGCTTTGGTTCTGATATGAATGCAGTGGAACTGTGCACTTCCATTATGCTTTTTAGCTATTTTTTCTGGCTCCAACTGCACCTCTACAGAATACAAATTTATCATAATTAACAAGAATGACCCACATGTCACATACCTGATTAACACAAAAGTCATCTGCTTAGCTCCAGCTGAGACCAACCTGATACACAGAAATAAAAGCAATGGTCTTGGGCAATAGGGTTTTCTGAACTGATTGACAACGTCATTTGTAGGGTATCTTTGGTGCTGATGAAGCCATGTCAACTTGAGTTCTTCCACAACAGTGGTGGTCAGTTCTTAGGAGGAAAGCTGTCAGATGATTGCAAAAGATGCTAGTGTTTCAGCAAATGGTATCTTTCAATTGGAGTTGTTATTCTTGTAGTTTGTATTATTGACAGAAAATTACATGGTTTTCATACAAACAAGATTATAAGCATGAAGAAATTGGGATTTTGGAAGTGTTTGTTCATTCTGAACTGAAATGCAATTGTTTGGACACCTGCTTGGCAGGCAGGAGACCCAGGTTACATAAGGGATTGTGTTTTAACCTGAGGAGGGAGCATTTTTCTCCAATACTATGAAATTCCACTGTGTATTTTCAGCTTTAGCTTAATTCTATATTCTATTATTCTACAGTTTTAAATATCTGTTCCATTCTACATTGTTGGTCATTATTTTCCTTATTTTGAAAACCCCATGTATTAAAGGTGCTATATAAGTTGTTGTGCTTTTCTTAATTATTTCACCTTTCCAAAACTTCATTCCTGCAAGAATGTTGCTGATAAATTCTTTTATTGTGATTTCCACTGGCAGCTTCCTGTTTGTCCAGTTTCTGAACTGAATGTAAAGCAAATAGCACTGAATAGACTATACCATGCAATGAGTAATAACTGCCAGAGAAGCTCTTGGAATTGCTATCATTCTTTTAAAAATAGAGGTGCTGCAAAGAAAGATGCAGAGCTAAGAAATGAATCAGGAAAAAGGCAAGGGGACAGATCACCCACCTCCTGGGTTGCTGGGTTCTTTTTTTTTTTTTTTTTTCTTGTTTTTTTTCTTTTTTTTTTTCTTTTAAATTCTTGGTTGTTTTTTTTTTTTTTTGGTTTTTTTTTTTGTCTTATTTTTTTTTAACTTTTTTTTTTTTTTTGGTTTTTTTTTTTGTCTTATTTTTTTTTAACTTTTTTTTTTTTTTTCTTGTTTTTTTTCTTTTTTTTTTTCTTTTAAATTCTTGGTTGTTTTTTTTTTTTTTTTTTTTGCTTGCTTCTTTGCATTTTTTACCTTCTCTTTTTCCTTTAGAATTCATGGCAGTATTCTTGGACTTAAACTTTCATAACCCTTGCATGTTTCCAGTTATAAACTCCTCCTGTTCTAATATAGTTAAATGTGATCTTGTTCCAAAGTGTCAGTATTAAAAAAAAAAACCAGCAAATTGACACAGTGCCTTTGGATTTGAGACTTTTGCTCTAGAGGATAAGTCACATGTAATGCTATACCTGCATATGCATGCTTGTATATCAGAGTATAACTGATATAATGACCTGTAATTGCTAAGACTGGACTGTTTTTTGGCTGCAGTCCTGCATTTTCAGGGTAGTTGTACACTGGAGTGAGAATGTGAATTCTGTTTCCATAGTGAGCTTCTTGGTAAAGGAGTCAAAAGAACTGTCAAGAAATCTGTGCCCAGTATTTAACAAAGCATTTTCTTGCCAACTTCTATCAAATGTGTGAAGTACATGGCTGAAGGTTTGTTTGTGAAAAGGATAAAGCTGCAGTTCGACATGGTGTTATATCAACATGGTGTTATTCAAAATAATAAAGACATTGTCTTTGTGTTAGCTTTACCATAGGCTTAAAGAAAACTTTAATCATATTTCTTTATGTTAGACATATAAGTATGTTTTGGAAGAAACTCGTACCATAGTGTTCTCTTTCCTTCTAGGAAAGGGAACGGTTATTACGATCTAAAAAACAGAGGAGGAAAAGTCTGAAGCCTCCGAAGGTGAGTAAATGTTTGGTTTTCTTTGCATTTCTGTTATGAGCAACACTTCTTTCAAATACTGCCTGAAATGAATGCTCTGCTTAAGTTAGTGACAAAATCTCATGTAATTTTCAGCTTTTCTCTGGTGAGCACTTAGTAACTTTTCCTTAGGATGATTGCAGGATCTGGAATTTTGTGCTGCACACAAATGTTTTTGTTTTGGGTTTCCTTTTAAATAAACAATATGATTACACTTACTCTGTGACCTACATATTCAAGTGGTTAGAGGCCTAAATCATGTAATGACTTGAAACAGCCTACATTTCAAAGGACAAATACTCAGTCCTTTTTAAAGAAAACATACCCTTTAAAATACGTGTACCAAGTTACTGCTTAATCAGAACTGAAAACTTTAACTCATACTAGGGGTGTTATTGGAATAAGAAGATTCCAACTATTTTTTTCCCTGGCAATTATTTTGTTCTAGAATGTGAAGTACAAGAGAAAATTTTAGTTTGTAGAAGCAAAAAAAGTCTTGCTTCAGAGTGTACTTTTACTGTTTATTACAACACCTGCTTAAAGTAGTTAATTTTGCTGAATATTTTGGGGTTTGTGAAGTTGGACGTTAGCAACCTGGAGCATGTGAAGGGTGGAGGATGGGGTAAGAGGGGAAAAAAAATGGAAGTGGATTGTGGAGAGATGATTGTCATCTACATGGTAGCTTAAGGTATGTTCTGTCACAAATGGGTGCTTGTTGTCAGTGTGCTCTGCACAGCATATTTCCGGTGACCTCCAGGTGGTGCTTTTTTATTGCTTTGCATTCAGAGATACCTGTATTTTGAAAAATTTATCCTTTGAGGTTCTTTATTTGTTTGAGCAGTAATTGCCTCAAATTACTGCTAATAATGACGTGTCTTTCACATATGAAAAAAGAAAAATTCACAAGTTACAATCTTCTTACATTTTTCTGATATGTAATAGAAGGCTGACAGATGCCAAATATATTAACCCTGAACCATTCTTTCTTAATATAGTATACCTAGAAGTTTGTGTATTAAGCTTAAAAACTGGACATAAATATATATATATATATGGAACTAGTGCTGTAATTTTTGCAGTTGCCTCTGATTATTAGGCTTTTCCAAGTTTTAAATTAATTAATATCTTTTGGTAAACTGTAAAGTTTCTAATGAAACAAAATTAGTTAATTTAATTTTTAGGAGCTAGTAACTAGTGATGTTAATTTCAATAGCCTGGAAACTTCCATAACTGTTCACTTATGTCTTACAAATATTTTCTGTGAGTAGAACTTCATCTGGCCTGGACTCTGTACCCTTTTACCTATTTGCTGTTGAGCAAAGTCTTGCTATTTTAGTTTCTGCTTATTTTCCTTATTGCCCAAAAGAAGGGTTGAGCACAAAGCTTAGAGAAAATGTACATGATGTCATTAAAAAATTGTGATGGTTCTATTCTTCATGTGGTAAGAATACTGTGATTGTGTGACTTCAGCAGAGATTACTGTAAGAATTGTGTGCATATGAGCTGCAGAAGTAGTAGAACTTTGCTTGTTATTTATGATATGATATAATATGATATGATATGATATGATATGATATGATAGATACACCAGAAAGAATAAATTGACTTATCTCCTGCTACTTATTCCATTGCCTGTCAGGAAAGAAGCAACCAATAATATATTTATTTGTGTCCTATTACCTGCCATTGTATAAACCTGTAGGCTATTCACATGAATATGCAGTGTTGACTTTCATTTTTAACATTTATTGATGTTAGCTTCTAAAAATCCGGTCCTGGCATACAGGCCGGTTTCTTTCCATGCCACCTTTGTGGTTATGTGAGGATCAAAATCTCAAAGGAACCTGTGTTTCCTACAGTTTTCCAGCTGGTTTTTTGTTGTTTGTTTTGTTTTGTTTTAAACAATCTGTGTAGAATGTGCTACTTATCCAGATGGGCTGTTTGGAATGTATCATCTTCAGCCTTTCTGTTTTAAAAGCCTATTTCAGGAATCTGAATAAAAAAGGTATATTTCATTTAACCAAGCACTGTAAATTATCAGGCTTGGCTGCTGGATTTGGATCTATTTCCAGCTGTGTCCTGCTTCCCTTGACAAAGTGATAAAGGAAATAACTGATGAGAATTGGTTTTCATGAAAGTGTTCAGATAAGCTCAAACTAGAAGGTATGGAAAGGTTCCTATTTTGTTCTAATAGACAGAAACTTGTTGCACAGGGTAAAGACCTACACTCACCTCCTGCTGCATCTTCTTCTAAATTTGTGCTTTTACCCTCCTGCTTCCTTAATTTTTGAGGTACTCTGACTGGACAGTGTCTGTGTTTGTTTTCTAATGTGAGTGTTTTCTTGAGGATGAGTCCTGTCAACTGGGACAGAACCCATGACATACTTTCTCCATCTTGGAGACAGCTTGTATGAATGATTTCTCAGTCCAGTTCAGTAGTCATTGTGATCCAATTGGGTCTAAATAAATTCAGTTCAGCTGAGAAGCTTTTGAAAATACCAAGGATTTAATTTTGTTTGTTTCTGCAATTAGATGGCTATGTTATTTCTGGAGCTCTGTAGGTGCACTAGGTTACTGTTGCTAGTGTAACTATGACTGAGCACTCTTTTAATCACCAAGGGGCGTAGGAGTCCATAACACAGTGCTGGCAACCAGCTTGGGTTCCCTGGAGAAAGCAGCACAGTGGGATGGGCCTCTGTGACAGCAGAGTGTATAGAGGAGTACTATAATGATTCTGTATAGTCAGGTACTAGAGGATAGTAGGTTTCTCAGGGACTGGGGGCTTGTTTGTCTGCTCGTGGTGTAGTTTTATTGTTGTGGGTTTTGTTGGGCTTTTTGTTTTAACATGCTATTGGACTCCTTAGGAAAAAGATGTACCAGAAATTAATCTTCTTTTGCTGTTTAAAGCATGTTGGTTTGTTGGCATTTTTTATCTTTTTCACACCAATTTTAGTAGTGAAATAACTAAGAAACTCCAGAAACAATATTTTGGGTGGTTTATCTATTTTTTGCATACTGAATGGAGTCAAAATGATTTCATGATTGATGGAGTCACACATATGAAAATAAGACATAATTGTCTGGTTTGTTTGGAAACTGCAGGACTATGGATTCATTTCTTTACTTCAACTTGAACATATAAGCTATTGGTGACAGTAGAAAGCCTGCAAGTTGGTGTGATGGAGTTCATACTTCTTGTTTCGTATTTTTCTTTTTTTATCTGCCTCTGTGTTTTGGTGTGCCTGTATTTTTCTGGCTGCCAAGAAATGACATATAAGCATGAAGGTAAGAAGTTGCTGATTTAGCTCACCAGGAAATTAATCTTGGGTCATTGTCATCATGTAAGATCAAGTACTTGGAAATGAGATATTTAAATGTAAAGTGAAAATACTTTACAAACAGAGAAATCAGATTAGCAACAAGAAATCAGATTATTTATATGTAAATATATCTAATACAAACCATTAAAAACATGGGTGTGTACTGAAATTTACATACCATATAGTCTGTGTGTCACTATTGATTTAAACATTTACCGAATATGCTCCTGTAGAAGCTATAATATTAATGCATAAATTTACTTCAAAAGTATGTAAAAACATTGATAGAAAGCCACATGCAAAATACTTGCTATTAAAAGCATGGCAGTAGTCAGTGTTAGAATTTAAATCAGAATTCTTCAGCGATTTACATGACTGTTTTCTCAGGAAGTTATAAATCAGAAACAAGAGATGTAAAAAGCAATATAAAAATCTTTGTTTATTGAGAATGTTCAAATTTTCAATAAAAGTTGGAATTAAAATAGTGTATAGTTAAAAAAATCCAGTAAGTATTGTACATGGTAAAAGGATCACAGTGCTTCCTAAGCAAATGAGAGAAGAATAACGTGTCTTTACAGGGTTTTAGTGCTATAACTCTGACCATTTTGTTTTGATTTTATGGTATCACTTAAATCAAGACAGAGTATTTTGGCTGTTGATAAGAACTGTGCTGAGCCAAAAAGAAAATATTAAGCATTACAAGGCTTTGTGAGAAAGTGGAGGCTGTACTTCGTAGGCATTCTGGCAGAATGCTTGCAGTTAGGTAAGTCTAGGAAACTGCAGGGAAAGGTAAATATTTAGAGTTCATCTTGGGGCATTATGGATAAAATAAAACCTTTCAGTATCCTGAATGAAACTGATAGCTCAAATTCTACTCAGTTTGGCTACTGAGAAGCAGCCTGATGTTCTGAATTAATAATAACTGGTAATGTCTTTCATCGTTTAGTCTTTTTAATGAACTGGGCTATTTTTTTTTTTGTCACATATAGATGGTAGTTTATACCCAAAAAACCCAAACCGAAACCTGTGACAATAGGATCTGGGATTCAACACCAGGGCAGTGCCAAAAATAGTAATGGATAGACAGTTTTTCTTTGCATTTCCCTGATTTTCCTGTTTGTCTGAGTTTGTGCTGGGTTATTAGAACACTTGTATGGTCTAATAAGATGTTTGGCTTTCTATTGATTAATATCAGTTAACTTTTGTTATTTTGGAAGGAGAAATACTGAAAAAACCTGGTTTTCTAGTTGAATGTTTATGCAGTTTTATATTTCTTTTGAACAGTGTTCTCTGTGGAAATTTACTGATTTCTGAGCATATGTTAGGAAACTGATTGAAAGAGGTCTCAAAATGATGAAAGAATTATTGCAGTTGTGATGTTTTATATGAAATGTGTTTTTCACAATGAGTATTGGGCTGTTCATATCCATTGGCTACTCATTTTCTCTAGTTTTCTGTAAGCATGCATTAATTGATTACATTTTGTAACATTTTCAATATCTGTATTGAAATACTGGTTTTACCCAAGTATAGATTTGTGGGTTTTTTGTTGGTCATTATATTAGAGCAGCCTTTTGAAAAAATCAGAATAATGGTATTAAGAAAATAAACGGAAACCAATAATTTACACTTTCAAATAGGGATTTGCAAAAAGAGTATTACAAATTCCTCTGTCTAATTTTTGAAATAAGTGTGACTGATACTTGTTTCACATTGTTCTTCAGAATATTTTTCCCTTTTGGTTCCACATCTGATATGTTACATTGTGCTGGGTTTCTTTCTTCTGAAAAGATGTTGCATTCCTATACTATGACTCTTGTAATTGGTATTATTTTGATAATTAACTTTCATACTTTTGCTAGAACATTATTTTATTGGAAATTACCCAGTGCTATGTGCACTTCAGTCCTTGGAGTTCTTAAACAGATGATACTGAATAAGTAGCTCATTTAATCAGAGAACAAGGGCTTAGTGAAACCTTTTTTTATTCCTAAATACTAAAATAATGGCCAGAAAAGATTGTGTCTCACTGCTTACTGGGTCATGAGGATTTTCCAGCTGTTTTGGTAGTAACTAAGAACAACTAACTTTTCAGAGGCATGTTGTGGAGACATTTTTTGGATTTGATGAAGAATCTCTTGATTCAGAAACATCATCTATAACTTCATATAACACAGATAGAACCGACAGGACACCGGCAACACCAGAGGAAGATTTGGAAGATGTAAGTAGTAGATTTGTTTGTAAGTTCTGTAAAATTAGACAAGGAGTATAAATGCAAGCTTTTATATTTTTTTTATTTTTTTTCCAGCTATTCTGCCACAGGAACTATGAAAGATTTGGCAGAGAATTGTTTTGTTTTGTTTCAAGTCCAGTAAAACGTACACAGTCATTGCAATGCAATTAATAAGATGATATTCTGCCTGACAGACTTGGCAGATAGCGGACGGAAAAATAAAATGGTTTTTCTCAAACCCTTTCTTAATAGTCAAAAGAAAATCAACAGGCACATTGCTTTGCCAAAAGTCAGTAGTTACTAGACAATAGTTTGCCTTTGAACCCTATAATTTATTTGACTGTTTTGATGCAACCAGGATTTTCTTCCTTTACTTGCAGTAATCAGAGAGGCTTTTGAATTCATTAAGGCTTAAATGATCGTAGGTACTAAATACCCACTGACATGTTTTGTCTCTACTCTGTGATATACAGTGCATCTGGCCTACTTTAAAAGATTACAGGGCTAAGGACAAAGGATGTATTAGGTGTTCTTTTTCATCTTTCTTTCCTGTTCACTAACTTGTGCCTAATACTCCTCAGTCACAAGAAGCTTCCTATGTTCCTAGGTTTAGTATCTAATAATATTGTAATCTCTTTTCCTTGGAGCTTGAGTTCCTGGAGCAAAAATTAATTAAAGGCAAGGACATTTCTTGCTCTCAGTGTTATAGGAAAGACTGTGAAAGCGTTGATGTCAGTTGCTCAAAATTAAAAGAAAATTAAGACATTAAAAATGCTTCAGCTAAAGAAAAAAAAAAAAGAAAAGAAAAAAAGGGGGTGAAGGAATTTGAAAAAACCAACCTTATGGCTTTTGAAATAATTTAAATAATTTCTGTATTAGTTTGCGTGTGCTGGCAAAATACGCTGGCATTGTAGAGAAAAAAGAGTAAGGAGGGAGTTATGGATGGCATGGTAAATAGAACAAACAACTCTGAAGCTCCTGGGGCTCTGGAGCTGCTGAGGCCAGTGGTGCCTAAACTATTCCCTGTCATTTTTCACCAGTCTGTTTCTTCCTATTTCTATACATTGCTGCTTACCCTGTCCTGAAATTGCAAGGTAGATACAGTTACTGATTTGTGCATTTCTGCATCATACTCAAATCAACCTTTCTTCTGTTTCTAATTAAGTTCTTTAAACCTTTACTTCCAGACTCAGTATAAGTTGTGTTACTTATTGTGTTTGTGTTTATATAAACAAACCCGTTATCATATATATGTATGCAAAACTACTTTTTTCCCCCTGTTCATTAAGACCACACCTAAAGAAGAAGCTGAACTAAGATTCTGCCAGCTAACAAGAGAGTATCAAGCTTTGCAAAGAGCATATGCATTGCTTCAGGAACAAGTTGGTGGAACCCTGGATGCAGAGAGAGAAGCAAGGGTAATTTTCAAACTGAAATTTCTTTTAACTCTGAAATCACTGAAAAATCTGACAAACACATGGAGTAGCAAGAGGGATCTTCGCAGGTCAGTGAAATGCAACACAGTGTTTTTGAGGATTAGCGGATATCACTAAGGTGAAAATTTCGATTCAGTTGGTGAATCAGAACAAAGATATTATACTTTATTATAGTATGCATAATATATTAAAGATTTTAGTAGTATGATGGTATTATTAGAATGATATCCCAATTGAACCTGCAATTTGGATAGAACATGATGGATTTAAAATGAATTGGGGAATAGGTTGTTAGAAGTACTTGGGTACTTTTATGACAGGAGTATATTAAATCTGATAAAGATTTTTCTTTAAGCATTTTGTCAAATATATGAAATCATAATTTATTTTTAAAATCCCAGTTTGAGAGTATTCTTCCACTAAAAAGTATATAGGTGACTCTGGTTCCTACTAAGTCAGCATGTGTGATCATTTTCTCCCTCTGACATAAATGTGTGTTTTATCCTCATAGCAATCTCTGTACTATAGGTATTAGAAATGTGAGAAAGTATGTATTCTGTTTTCATTTACCCATCTGCTACCATTGTATTTAAGCATTTAGTGCAGAGATGAAGGGAGCAGAAGTCATGCTAACTTTTTCCATTCTGTTCTTTCCAAACGGGGGAGGAGAGAAATCACTTCACAATGAATTGGTGAGCTCTGACTTAGTCCCCAGATCTGTTCACTGAACAGATGTGGCATCAAAAAAGAGCTGAGCTAACTAGAAGCAAGATTTCTTCTACTTTATCCCAACTCCTCTCAGAAAGTGGCATGTTTAGAAAAGTAGCATATTCACAAGTCACCCTCTACTTGAATGACAATTGCGATTGATGACCAAAAAATACAACATCCAAATGGGCAAGTAATAGCCATAGGGCTCAAAACTTCATCTTCACCTCGTGACCTTCATTCTGCATCAAGTAGAGCTTGAACCTGTCTATTACTGACTACTGAGAGAGTCAGCTGATGTCATTGCTAGGACACTCTCAATTGTTTTTGAAGGATCGTGGCTATTGTGGGAGGTTCCTCAGGACTGTAAGAAAGCAAATGTGACTTTTCCAGAAAGGCAAGAAAGAGGATCTGTGGAACTGAAGGCTGGTCATTCTCAGTCTGATCCCTGAGAAAGCGATGGAGCAAATTATCCTTGAAAGTGTTTCCAAATGTCTGAAAGACAAGAAGTTGACTGGGAGTGATCAGCATGAATTTATGAAAGGGAAATCACACTAAACTCACTTGGTAGCCTTCTATGATGGGATGACTAGCTTTGAAAATGAGCTGAGAGCAGTGGATGTTACTTATCTTGAATTTAGTAAGTCTTGATGCTCTTCTCCATGAGATTCTCACAGACAAACTGATAAATACAGACTAGACAAGTGGACAATAAGGTGACCTGAAAATTGGCTGAAATAGCTCAGAGTTGTAGTCAGTGGCAAAAGTTCAGTTGGAGGTGTGTCACAAGTGTTATACTGCAGGAGTTCATAGTGGGACCAGTAGTATTTTTAAGGTGTTAGTTCCTTAGTGACCTTGATGATTGAACAGAGTGCACCTGCACTAAGTTTGCAGATGCTACATAGCCGAAACAAGTTTTTAATACATGAGATGATTGTGCTGCCAATTCAGATGGGATCATTCAGTTGCTTGCAGAGCTGTATGAAGAGGAATCCCATTAAATTCAATAAAAGGAAGAAAAAGCCATGCAAGTGGGGAAGAATAGTCCATGCACCAGTACAGACTTGGGGCTGTCTTGCTGGCAAGCAGTTTTGCACAAAAGAACATGGGGGAGTTCTTGTGGACACAGAGTTGAATGTGAGCTGTCAATGTACCCTTGCAGCAAAGAAGGCCAACAGCCTCCTGGGCTGCATTAAAAAGAAATGTCATTGCAGGGAGTTTTGACTAGGTAACATTTGATGGTCCCTTTCAACCCAAACTATTCTGTGGAAAGCATTAAAAGTTGTCTGGACAGTCCATAAATGGGTAGAAAGTATCTTTGATCCTATGTGTAAATTATTCTACCTGCCTACCTGGATGTGCATGCATATAAACACACTTTTTGATGTTTTTCCTCCCCCCAGACTCGTGAACAACTGCAAGCTGATCTTCTCAGGTGTCAGGCAAAAATTGAGGACTTGGAGAAAGCTCTAATCGAGAAAGGGCAGGTAAAAGCACCTCTTAATGTTCTCTACCACATCATTTTCTCCCTTGCATGCAGTGGTGCCCTTGCCATCTTCATTGCTTGCTGGTCTGCTGCTGTGACGGATGCAGCTTAATTGCTACTCCAGCAATCAGTTATTTAAATAAAGGAGAGTAATATATAGGTTATGAAAATGCTATTAATGGTTCATTTTCTGGCATATAATACACTAAAGCATAACATCAAAATAGCTGTATGTGCGTGTATTGTCAATTCTGTTCCTGTTGTCATTTGGTGAAGGCCTTTCTCCTGTTTTTTGTTTTGTTTATATTCACTAGAACTTCCAATAAAACAAATATTCTGTATTTGTACTGGAGAATATTTTTGGTGTAAAGCATAGAAATACTCAAAAAACAAATTACATCCACACATGCCTCAAGAGATAAGTGAACCACTGAGTGTGTCTGATTACTGGAATCCACTTGTGGTGTTAATCTCAGGGGCATATATTGTTGGAGGGCACAGCTTCTTTCAAATTCCTATCCCATCACACAGAGCAAAATTAGGCCTTGTGCTTCAGTATATATTGTAAATATTCAATGAAGATGTGGCTACTGATGCATATTTAATAATGTCTAGGAACTTCAGGAAGGCTGACTAAGAGTTATGAGAGTGCATTTAAAAGATGTTCAATTGCATAACTGCTAGAATGCACTGCAAAAACTGGGGACATGATATTTTATGGTTTGAAATAACAATTTTAATGTTGCAAGTAGTTTATGGAAATAAGATAGTGTATAGTTATCTCCAGATATAGTTTTCAAAGGCTAATGATCCTGTAGCATTGACTAAAAACAACCTACGAATAATGCCAAGTTACTGGTATCACCATTTTGATGGTTTATTCTTTGTAAGAAAATAATTCTGTGAGATTCTATACAAATGCAAAGGTTATATGCAAATTCAGGATAAAAATTGTTTACGCTAGTTTCCACACAAACTGCAATTTTCTTAGTAAATTCCATGTAAATAAAATATTACTAAAATAGAGAATATGTTCTCAATTTGAAAAGTGATGGCTCACTGAGCTTTTGGAAGAATAAATGAAACTGAAGACCTCTTGAGTATCTACTGCTGACATTTTAGTGTGTTAATAATAAAGGTGAAATTGAAGACAGTAATTACCTATTACAGTGTAAAATATAAGTAGTGTGTATGTAAATAAGTGAACATGGATACCCATGTCAGAAATTACTTCTGTGATTTTGCTTTTGGAATGGTATGTCAAAAAAAGCTGCCTGGAAATTAGAATTTGATTAGTTATTACTTCATGAGATTCATAACGACATTTTCAACCTCATATCTCTTAGTAATCCTGAGAAGACCAACAGGGATGTGAACACAGAGTAATATGATATTGTCTCTAGTGAGCTAGTTTCTATGCTTAGCATTAGCTTTCCACAGAAGTGGTCAAAGTGTCTTCCTGGGAACAATAGCATCTGCTTGGTTCTCCTGACCTGTTAGCATCTACATTCCACAGAATAAATGGTTGTGATGATAAACTGACTGTGCACTATGTGATTTTATTTTTTATTATTATCACTTTGTCATGTTTTAATAATACTTCTGAAATGTTCATTCAGGAAACCAGTCTCTAAAGTGCTTTAGAAAAGAAAACAATGAATCAGAAGATCCTAGTGTATTATTCCAGGTATTTTTAGTCTTACTTTATAGCTTTAGCTTTAGGAAACGGAAGCAGCAAAGACCTTCACAGTTTTCCTGAAGTAAAATTCAGAGCAAGAGATTAGAATCTCATTGTTAAAAATTTCTTGAAGCTTAGCTTATAACAATTTATGTATCATTTCAAAGTACCAATGACTGTTGTTAATTTCCCATCAGCTTGATCTGTCAGAATTCCCCTTATATAAATAAGACTAATAATCCATTTCTGCAGGGTACCTTGAGGTGCATGGATAAGCTTTATATTAAGGGAATAAATTCCTATAAAAATATTAATAGTAATATAAATGGTATATATAAGTAATAAATCTCAAAATATTGAAGTATGTAATGTATCAGATGGATTTTTTTTTTTTATTAATGCTCAGCTCTCTCAGTGACCTGGTGTGTATATAAATACAGTCCCACTAGAGTTAAGTTTTCCTCAGTAAGTCAAGTTGAACCTCAAGAAAGACACAAAAGTTAATATTCAACAAGGCAAAGTAATCTATTTTTTCTGCTTACGTAAACTAGAGTAGTTGAATGTAACTGTTGAACATGCATTTTCTCATATGCATGCATTGGGATATTAACCCTAACTTTACATACAACTCTGTTGATTCCTTGACCATAGTAAAATTCTAGTTCGGTGTTAAACTAGACATTGGATTTTATTTTCAACATTTCTCTCATTTGTTTCAAGAATTCTTGACAAACGTCATCCATTTCAATACTCATTTTAGAATATTATTCTTAGTATGATACTTACAACATCTTAACACTGAAAAGCTTGTTTACTGCATGAAAGTTAAAATGCACTTGTGCATTCTTATGTATGTGTGGAAAAAGGAGAAAGGACAAAAGAATATGAAATTGTGGTGGACATTATGTAGAAAAACTAATTTAAACTTTTCCAAAAAATTGATAATTGAAGTAAAGATTATATCATAATATAAAGACATTTAGATTTTTAATTGTCTTTTTATTTAGAAAATAATTTGATCTACAGCTAGTATGGCATATTGAATATTGGATATTGTTGTATTAAACTTACTAGAACAGTATGAACAAGGTTATGTAAATACTTTACAGGGAGAACAGAGTGAATTTGGCTATTACAATCTATTAAATATGAATGGCGAGCTATGGCTGACATTGAAGTTTTTGTAGTTTGGGTCTTTAAAGGGGTATTTGATGAAAGCTTTTGATGCGGTGGAAAAACCTAAAATGAAATTTGGAACAATTATTCAGATGGAAATTGAATTTTCAAATGGAGTATAGAATATATTATATCACTTCCGTTCCTTGAATTCCTTATCACAAACACTGTATATTAGCCTGATTCTCACATTTTTAACAGGAGACAAATAGCAGCATACTGCTGAAGCCTGTTCTCAGTCATTTGGGGTAGTTAAGTGATTTTCTTTCCTTTCTCCATTGGGATTTATATTACACCACTCAAATTGGGATGATTTTGCAAGAAAGTTACCAACTCTTTTCAGTGGAAAGAAATAGCTTTGAGTTAAGCTAAGTAAATAAAATCTTTTTAAAGGACATAAAATATCATATAACTGTGGTCACCCACAAATGCTATATGTAAAAATTTTAAAGTATATTCTTAGCTGGAACATATTAAGAAACAAGAGAGTCAGCTTCAGGAAAAGAAAGGAACTTTTGTGTTCTCTGTAGTTTCAAATGCCAGTTATCCTTGAAAATTTACGGTAGCTTTATTTTTTGATATTTGAGCATTTTTATACTTGAATGTACAATGACATCTGAAATGTTCTATTTATTGTAATAATTCACTTGTCTTATTTTACAAGATATATATATTGTAATCTTTTTAATCTTCTTCATAGGATTCAAAATGGGTAGAAGAAAAGCAGCTGTTAATCAGAACAAATCAGGAGTTGCTAGAGAAGGTATGTGTGCAGAATATGGGAATATTTTCATTATTGCTGCCCTTTATCATAAATAGAATGCTGACAGGAAATGAATGTATTAAGTACTAGAATATCAACATGAAAATTAGTCCCATTATTTCTTTCCAGAAGCATACATTCAGATAAAAGTCTCTGTTTAAAATACTGATATGCTTTTGCAGTCTTTATAAATGGAAGCTGCTCGTTATTGTGGATTACATGTTGTATAGCCAAAAGGAGAACCCAAGCTGCCTGATGTTTCTAGTATCCAACAAAATACAGTGTGGAAACTTCTATTTTTCAAAGAGTTACACAAAGATGATTATTGTCCTGATTACTCATAAAACTGCCTGCTTCCTTCAGCTTTCTATTTTTTTTTTTAGAGTTTTTACACACAATAAATAATACTGATAAATGTAAGGCTATGGTATCATTTCCAATCTGAAATACTCAGAGCTGAGCTTAGTCTTAACTGATATCGGTGGGAAAATTAGCTACTACTCAGGAAGCCAAAGAACTATTTTTGTTAATTAGTGGCTCAATATTGATATAATAGGAATAAGATAACCAGTTAAAAATTGAGTAGAAGTAGCTACAGCTGGAGTTAATTTATTTGGACACTTACATGGTACTATAAACATCATAGTACATTATGCCAGATGTTACACTTCTATTGAGTTTCATACAAATAAAAAGATCACCTGGTTAAGTTAGACAGTAGACTAAAGCTGTTAGTTGGCATAATGAATAGTGAAATTTTAATTTCTATTTTCTTATTCTTAGTACCCCAACTCCCAGATCTGGAAAACCAAAAATCAGACATGAAAATCCCTCCATTATTGTCTTTCATATACCCTAAAGAGTACATGTCTAGTTTTATGCAAAGACAATGAGAAAGTCTACCCAAATGTTAATATAATCCAGTTTCATTAATTTTATTTTAAAAGAAAGCTTGTATTGCTTAATTCATTTAGATATAATATTCATCTCACTTTTCATACTACTTTCAGATTACTATTCTAAGAGAACATTGACAATTTTCTGCTGACAGTTCTCACAAATACTGTCTGCTGTGTTGTTCCTTGTCTATCTCCAAGACATGATGCAACATCTAAAGAGAAACTGAAATAATTAGCAGTTTTGTCTAAACTTCTGGCCTGTAACTATGTACAATATCTTTTCTATTGCTTATGGGGTGTTGTGATGTTATCTGTCTCATAGATTTACAGAATGGAACAAGAAGAGCATCAGTTGAAGAATGAGATGCAAGATGCAAAAGACCAGAATGAGCTGTTAGAGTTCAGAGTGCTAGAGCTTGAAGTAAGAGATTCTCTCTGTTGCAAACTCTCAAATGGAGCAGAAATTATGTTTGAACCCAAGCTGAAATTCCTGTAAAGATTACTGATGTCTGGTGCATGTTTAAGGGAAGTCACTTAGGTATCTATTTTTTAAATGTTGTACCTTGGGATAATGAAATTGATGCCACTGCCTTAATATGTTTTGTAGAGAGTGCTCACTAATGTTTATAAAGATGTAATACAGCTAATATATATTGCATATAGCTTGTTTTTAATCTAATAAAATATTTTGTTTTGCAATATTTTGCCTTTTTTATTTGTTTCATTTCCATAACTGCTCCTTTCCTGCATGTAAAATCACTTGGTATGTATACTACAGCCTTGGTTGGCATTGTTTAAATTAACACATCTTCTTATGTCTTGCATGCAGTGATCTGACTAAAGATCTGACACATCCATCACATCAATGTGTACCTCCTTTAATTACATTGACTTAAGATTGACAACTTTAATATGAAGCAAAATTATCTTAAAAGAACACATTTTTGATAGCAGCTTTTAAAGAATTTGTCTTACCTGAAATCCATTTTCTGGTAGTATAAAGTGGTCATGGAGTGAAAATCATTGGCCTTAATCAATGATATATGGAAAAAAACCCTCTGAAAACATCAAAGTGGTGAAGCACAAATACAACTTCTGTACCTGAAAGTAGTGTATTGCTCATGGAAAACAAATTTTATACTATGCATAAATGAAATAGCAGCAAAATTATTTGTTAATAACAATTTGAACACGTAGCCTGTGATTAGAGTGGAAAGCATGTAAATGGGGCCCATGTCAAACTTAATAACACTAAACCAGTTGTGTGCGATGCACAGCTGTCACATGGTTGTATTGCCTGATCACATGTTGTTCAGCTTCAAAGATCATCAGCGTTCCTAATGCCATTTATAATAAACTCTCCAAGAAAACTGTCATTGTCACTTCTCCATAATTTTCATCACACAGCACGTTTTACCCAAAATCTTGGCATGCATAACTTCTCTGATAAAGATGAAAGTGTTGTCTCTTCCTGTTACGCAGACATTCTTCTTTTTGTCTTTGACATCTCTTATTCTTTTTTTAATCACTTATCAACCATATATTTTGATGTTATAGCCCATTATATTCAAAACTACGAATGTAGGTTATTAGAATTTCAGTAGATGCTCAGGTAAAGTAGCATGCTTTCTAATACAGATTTTTATATTTTATTAAGCAATTGTAAAGTAAAATACTGAATGTTTCACATTTGAATTGGCAGTTGTTAAACTAGAAACTGCTTCCTAAAGTGTAAGTGTCCTTAGAAGTAAAACAATCCAAAAGATTTTCTTAAAGGAAGAAAAGAAGTGCTTCAACACGTCCTTCATTAATGTATTTTTCACATGGAAGAATCACATGAATAACAGCTCAGTGTGAGGTTTAGAGTTTTGCTGTGTGCCAAGACTTGTTTCACAGAATAACAATGGAAGCATTTTTGTGTGCAAGAAAAGACTTCTTTTTTTCCCCTTAGTGGGCAAGCATGTAGACTGACAATGTGAATGCTTGACTAAAATATTCACTGCTTCTGGTAGTCAGGACAGTAACTTTTTTGAGAGTAATTCAATTATTTCAGATGAGAATTAGGCTACAGTAAAAAGCAACCATTTTGTTTTCATCAGTTAATGCAAGCAATTTCAGGTGAGTTTAATACAATAGCAACTAATTATGTTTTCTTAAAAAACCTAAAATGGTAACTGAATTGAAATCAGAATTAAGTTTCTGGGTTTCAGTTGGAAAAATATTAATTAAAACAGAGTTTATGGGGTTCGGGGAGCATACAGAGTACACAGATATTCCCCCC